>JAKTZS010000022.1:0-145316 GCA_030562575.1 Wickerhamiella parazyma
CCGATGCGGCATGTGCACCAGCGGTGGCATTAAGCCTGGAAGCGCAAGCCTTGGGAAGCCAGAGGACGGCTGCCGCTTTTTGCGTCGCATCACCCACACACGTCAGAGGCTTCGAGCCTGTGTCAGATCCCAATGGGGCTGATCACAACTTTGAATTTTAAAAATTAGAGACGGCTGCGGCCCAGGTCCGCACCCCGCGCCATTGAGAAGCGGCTAAATAAAATAATGTCAAAAAAAAAAAAAAAGACTAATACCCGCTACTTCAGTGGAGGTTACACTCTCGCATCAGATATGGTGCGTAACAAATAGCTTGATTGATGCGGCAGGTACACCAATGACGGCATTTAGCCTACCAGCGTAAGCCTTGGGTAGTCAGAGGATGGCTGCCGCGTTTTACGTCGCATCACCCCCAGGAGCCTGTGGGCTAGGGTATTGAATCATATCTCATTGAATATGAGCTCAACTTGAGTATAAAAACTAGATTAGTTGCGGCCTGGGTTCGCACCCCATGTAATTGAGATGCGGCTGAGCTATATAACACAAAAATAGAACTATATAGTCCATAAATGGCCGGGATTTGAGAAAATTCTGCTGTGAGCACTCCGCAAGGGTATCAAATTAGATAGTCTAGCAATCCGATAAATGTGATTAGCTCTATGATGCTCTTCCGGCTATATATGTAAGAGTGCCCGAGACCAAGGCCGGAGTGACGATCTCGTACACGGCTAGCTCAACTCATATAGCCTAGAAATATAGTGCTGCTCATTTTCGATGATGCCAATGCTTGGCTGAAGTACGGCACTGGTGTTTTGACAGTAACAAGCCTCGACGACTAGTGTACACCTAATGACCACCCTTCAGGGTGCAAGTACGGCGAGCGTAGCCGCTTCAAGTCCTGAGAATCTGTTGGAAATCGATCTGCGCATCACTGACCTACCTCAGAGTCTATTGTGGAGACGCAATGGCGAAACTGAAGACGAGGCGCCTCTACCTCTTCAGTCCTTTTTCAGCCCAAAGTCAGAACTAGACCATGGAATGGCCGCAACTATTGTAAGCTGGCAGCTGATGGCCCCCAATCCTTACTCGCCTAGTTGCATCCGCTGGGGAGAGGAGCTAGACATCACGATTGCGGCCGCTCACGGCGAGAAAGTCCCCTTGTTCTTTGAAAAGTCGGAAAGCGACTGGTCAGGAAGAGGCAGAATTGAAATTATAGGCAGCGGCCTAAAGCATATTTGCGTGAACTGTCGTACCGTGGGCCACATAGTAAAGCACTGTCCTCGCCTGAGCTCCAAGCAACGCAAGAAAGCTTGCTCTACAACCTCTGCAACCTCGAGCACTGATGAAAAGCCGCGTTATAGGGTCCCTGGACCTCCTATTACAGGCCGTCTCGAATAACTTATAGAAAGTAGGCAAAGGCGACAGAGCCTTTAGCCATTTAGAGGGGTCCAATTTGGAGCAACGAGCATTAGATGCATATGATATTGTCAATCCATCTCAGCAAACACTCCAACTAGTGATATTTGCTAGTTAATTTCACAGCCCAGGAGAATGCATCGATCAGCCGGCGCAAAGAACACAGGCATGCAGCGTTTCTTGATACTGCTGTTTGATGTACCTAAATTAACGCAAATGTAGGCTGGCCTTTTTTGAAGTTGAAGACTAAGTGACTTCAAGACTAGTTTTCCAAGTTTTGACCAACTGCGTACCTTGATCAAATAGTACAAATGCACAAAATCGAAAAACCTCGAGTCGATTTGCGTTCTTCTTATTCGTCGATTTAATCGTTTTATCAGGCGTGACGCTCGATTTCTTCGGCCCTAGCGCTCGAGCTAATTCTTCACCTTACACATGACTTCAAGGTTACCTCTCAAGGAGCGTCTTGAGAAGCAAATTAGACAGCCAAAAGAGCTATGTGCCGGGACAGTCAAGCAGAAGGAGTTTATCATGGATGATTCTGCTCTGAGGTACTATTACTTCCCCGACTGCGAGGTTGACAGGCGTCTGAACCTGGGTGCAGGTTATGGAGCTTACCGTCCCAAGGTAGAGCTCGACAATCACTTGGACGCTGTCCTGGATGGACTTATGCAGCTTGAAAAGACCAGCGGCAAAACCGCTGCCAACATTATCTGCTGGAGAGGCCTTCTCACGTCAATCATGACTCTAGTGTACGACAACAGGCAAGCAGTGAACTTGCATGTGCAAGAATTCGATGGGCAGATCTTTATTGAGCACGATTTTGAGGCCCAGCAGGCAGCCAAGCTGCAGCAGGTGTCTGGCCCTGACAACGAGAAATTCATGTACTCAGGGGTGAACTTTGAGAAGTTTGCTACGCTAGATGTTCCATGGGGTGAAGCACCGAGAGAGAAGATTATGGCTCGCTACAAGGGTGCCTACCAGCATGGCCCAGAGTACTGTACCATTGTCAGTGCTGGCGTGGGCTCGGTAAAGCTCGTTTATGGGGCGGAGGTTGACTGTGTTGAGGGCGAAAAGGACCCTAATAAGCCGCTGAGTAGATATGTGGAGCTCAAGACCACATCTACGATCAACAATGAAAGACAAGCGGCTAACTTTGAGCGTAAACTGGCAAAGTCCTGGGCCCAGTCGTTTTTAGTCGGCACCAAAAAGATTGTCTATGCATTTAGAGACCGTGATCTCAATCTCAAAGCTGTGGAGGAGTTCCCAGTCGAGAAAATACCCGCCATGATCAAGCAGTCGACCAACCTGCCTCATGATCAAAAATGGAATGGCAAAGATATGATCAACTTTTTGGCGATTTTTGTATCGTGGCTCAAGGACACTGTAAAGCCCAATCAAACATACTCGCTGAAGTATGTGCCTGGTGCCCAGTACCTGGAGCTCAAGCCCAAGGAGCTTTCCTTCGAGAAGAGATTGGGGTTCTTGCCTGCCCACTTTGTGCAATGGCGGGTGCAACTGATGAAGGAGGCTGCAGAAGCTTGAATTATCTGGTGTTTTCGAATTAACTACGGCGTGCCTTCTTGAAGCTGGAAATGCGTGCCTTGGAGCTTTTGGTGGCTTGCATGAAGCCGGAAGTGCGCGCTTTGGAGCTCGCAGTGGCCTGCGTGAGACTGGGAGGAGTGCGTGCCTTGGAGCTCGTGGTGGCTTGCGTGAAGCTGGGAGCGCGTGCCTTGGAGCTTAGGGTGGCTTGCATGAAGCCAGGTATCTTGCGCTTTTGCCGTTGTTGAGACTCAGGACTGGTGATTGACTTGTCGAAATTCAGTTGGTGGTCCGGAATGGCCTTGGCAGAGCTAGGCGGCTGGGTAGGCGGCTCAAGGAGCATCGGCGGGGCGAGTGGCCCGATCGATGTAGGGGTCGGCGAGCTAGGCATAAGCGCCAACCTGAAGGGAGATATCCGCACGGGGGAGGCCATCAAATTCTCATTGTCGAGCACAGGGCGGCGTGGCGTGCACACGTCAAGGGTAGGCCAGTCCTCAGCAAGTTTCCCCACGGTGCGAGGGGTCTGCTCAAAGCTGGAAAGGCTCTCGTGCGAATTGAACTCAGTGTAGTTCAACAGTTTGCGGACCGGCGACTTGTTTTTTGGAGCTAGGCTGTCGAAAACCCTGCTGCAGCTGGGCGGAACTGACTCGCAGTGGTGCTCGGAGCCATTCACCTTGCTAAGTGGAGACATCACAGGCGACTGCTCAGCCAACACGCTAAAGCTGAGCTTTCTCGAGATTGGCTCGTCGTCGTTGGCAAAGATTTCCGCAGTGTACATGAGAGAGGATGAAGAGCGCTCGAGATGTTGTGCGCCAAAGATTAGCGCCGGAATGTTGTAGTTTAGGCACATGAGTGCACCAAGGGGCATCTGGGGGCTAACTCTGAAACTGGACGGTTGAATTAGTCGCATTGGTTCTGAGATATATTGCAATTTGCCGCTGAACTTGCAAATGTTGTTGCAAGGCTCCAGGCCGGGCCGCGCGTTTCAAATGCTTTTATTTACGATAAATTTATACGCAGCGCGTGCTCTTGAGCTTGCGCGCTATCGATAGTTAGCAACTTACTCATGGCTCTTCGGGTGAACTTTAGCTTCGCCAATATCTCGAGCCAGCAGCTTCGGGGTGGCGGAGTCTATCTCAGTGGTGCACTATTCGCATCTGCATTTTATCTTATTCTGGACTCTGCTCTCTGGTCCAAGCACAAGAACCCTAGCGGGCTCCACATTGGCTTTGTCGACTGGATCCCGCTACTGTTGGGATCTCTGGGGATGGCCGTGATCAATCTCGTTGAGAAAAGCAGGCTCAACTCGGGCGTGGCCTTTAGTTCAGAGTACGCGGGCAGCTCGGAGAACTGGCAGGCCAAGGTGGTTCTGTTTATGGGGTTTGCCTTTTTGTCTGGAAGTTTGGCAGGTAGCATTGTTCTACTTGTTCTACGGTATCTAATTCATCACCACACAATGCCTGTGCTGGGCATGGGCGTCTCTAACGTGCTATCCTCAATCAGCATTATGGTCAGCTGTGCGTCTCTGTGGATTGCCCAAAACCTCGAAGATGACTACAGCTACAGTCTGCAGATTTAAATTAACTATTTTGATTAGCGATAGCATCGACAGCATGCAAAGTAGAATCGGGCAGCACCAACCAAAGAAGAGTACCATTGCACACCAAGAGTACCAGAATCCCTTGGCACAGAGCTCGCCCAGCGATTCCGACCTGAGCAGGTTGCTGGGCGAGTGGTCGGACATCAGCCCAAAGTACCACCAAGAACATCTTGACGATATAGAGAAGCTGCTCCGGCTCTTTGACAACAGAACAGAGTTTGGGCCGTCTGGGGGCATCAGCCGGCTTGAGCGGTTCAATAGGGCAGAAGCTCTGGGCAGGCAACCACCCCAAATCGTCAAGTCGTTGCTGCTGCAGAATCCCGACTACGACAATAGCGCATATAGCTAGCCATAGTAGACATTGAAATCAACCAAACCCAGCCCATTCTACGCTGAAGGCCTGGTAGTTGCCATTGGGGTCCTCGGCTCCAACCACCCAGCATTTCTTCACAGCAGTGGCCAACCGACCGCTTCCAACAATGTCAAGCACTTTGAATTTCTCATCCCAGCCCATTCCTCGCGCGCTGAAATGAGCGTGATACCTCAAGGGGTCGCCAGGGTAGGCAAGAAAGTGGCAGCCAAACCTGATTCCTGGAGCGCAATAAAACCCTTTGCGCACGAGGTCTCTGAACATTGCATATGCATTAGGCTCGGGCTCCACAACTGTAACGGGCAAGTGCTTGGCTACGAGGCGCCTCTCCACCTCAGTATCGTGTGCCTCTGATACCAATGGCACCTGATTTGTTGCGCTCACGAGCCCTGAGAGCGCGTAAAAATGCTCGTGCAGTTCCGTGCCCTCAACAAGATAGCAAATATGCTCTTCAACAAGGTACCTAGTCTCCTCGGGGGTCAACAGCAGAGGCAGGCCGTTGAAGACGTTTTGCTGGGGAAACTGGGGAAGCACGCCGACCAAAACTCCAGTAATGCAGCGCTTTTCTCGCAACTCCTTGGCATGATCCAGGTTGAATATAAAACCCTCGCCTTTGATCACCGTGATGGGGATCATAGGCTTAGTAGAATGAGTGCGATTTTTCAAAAGTCGTGAAACATTAAAACTGGGTGTTGAATAAAAACACCTCCCTCTGCATAGATCGTTAAACCGGGAAAGCTATCAAGTTTGAGAGCCTAAGCGGTATGCAGTATATGTGCAGTCAAGTGATTGGGTATGTACGTTAATGAAGGGCCTAGGGTCGTGAATCATAGATGTTTTACACTTTCGTGATAACGCAGCATGCCTCGCGGGCACCAGAGTTGCCATTTTCAAGCGAGGTGGAGTTTCCGCCGCGTCCGTAGTCGTCGACGCCAGCGTGGAGCACGATGGAGCGGCCAATAACAGAGGTATTGCCCCAAAGTTTCACCTCATAGTCGACAAAAAGACCTTGCGCGTTACCAGCTGCGTCGAAGTTCAGCATAGGCAGGTCGCCAACGTGCCTCACACAGTCCCAGGGAGCACCATGTGTCTTGTTAAAGGGGTTATAGTGGCCACCGGCAGCTGCGCAGCCATTGCTAATATCTCCATTTGCATGCACGTGGAAACCGTGGGAGCTGTTGGGCTTGTCGCTCTTGATATCGTAGTTGATGGCAATTAAATCTTGGGTAACTTGGTTGAACTCAATTGTGCCGTGCACACTGTGATTTCCGGCGGGCGAGAGAACGCACAGGGCCCTGATGGGCTCAAAGCCGTTAGGATATAGGTCGTGGTTAGCGCAGGTTTGAGCTGCGGCAAGCGAAGAAGCAAAGACTGAAACAAGAGCAAGTGCGTTCGTCATGGATAAGTGGGCAGACGGCTGCACTCTTATACTTTGTGACTATGTACCACCGTGCATATGGTTGTGCATATCGCCAATCAAACTGAAATTCATAATATGAGCCCAAAATAGACTATAAACATTTCCACAGTGTGAGAGATTGTTTCTAGTAGGCTGTTGTGACTTTCGGCGGCATGCGGCGTCGATCTTGCGCTCTTTTGGAGAATGCTGGGGGCCGCAAAAAAGTAGAAGGCAGACACAAGTGCATTTAGAGGCCCTTCAAGAGCGGGTTTGGTAATTTAGCAGTGCCATCCTGAATTTAGGAGATAAAACCACTACACAATGACGGTTTGACTCGGCGACCGGTCCGCTCGTAAATGGCTAATGCAGGTACCCGTTTGTAACGGCCTGCATGCATACGCACCTGCAGCTGTATTTCCCCATGGTGGTGCCGATGTGAGCACCCGGCTTCAATTTAGTTACTGGTCGCTATGCTTTTAGCCTCAATAACATGCGCAAAGTAAATTTTTACCGTGGTTTGGAGTATTCCAAGGAGATGGCTTTCACCTGTTGAAATTTGGCCCCTTTAAGGGATGGTAGAGGTGTAAATTTTTAGGGGCACACGTTGTGGGGGAAAATTCAGCACTTAATACGTGAAAATTTGCTCATATTCTCTCGTTGCCTGCTTTAGATGATCTTGATTAGATCTTCTATGCAGTACGAGACGCAGTGTCGATCAGCAATCGGCCAAGATCGGGCAATTCGCATGCACCTGCTGTTGGCGAAATAATTACGCGATCGAGTTGAGTTTAAGAACAACGAACATGTGTGCAGTCCATCTGCGAAGTAGCGAGTCATGGGAATCTGGCCGATGCGGCGCTTCCCCTACTTGGTTAATTGTGGGCGTGCATAGGCGTGCATGCTCATGTCTCATATGCAGTGAGGCCTTGCTATGGCGGAATGCAGACTCTTGCGATCTTGGGCTGGTCGGTACACCTTGTGCCTGAGGGCTCTGCAGCATTGAAAGCCTCCAGGGCCTCGGTTTGGCTGCACGCCTCATTACTGCGCCCATATCATACATCTGCAAAGTCGGAAAGTTTGTGCAGTATAATGCGTCTAGATTTTGTCTCCATTTACGCTCTAAAATACAAAGTTACACACCGGAAGCCAAACGCTTACACAGATTTAATATGCAAGCGGCAAAAGCTGTGCGCACGTCCAAGTTGGATAAATCTAAAAGTGTTAAAAATGCCGCCAATATTGCGCTAGTACCAGAGAAGATGAGGCAGATCATTTTCGGAGAGCGCCAGCACCCCAAGGAGTCGCGCCTGCAAACATTAGCTCTCAAGCACCTCAAGAACCATGATCTTTTGGGCAAGCCGACGTCCGATGGATCTAGTATGCCTAAGATGGAATTTCCAAGGCTATTAGGAAAAAATTTGGATGAGCACTTTCACAAAATCGGCCAATACCAGTCAGGGCCGTACTTGGATCAATGTAGCCAATTCCTTGCCAAAGGTCTGCCTCGATTTGATTTTGATATTCAGCGCAGGTCCGGGTGGGTCAAATATTCTTCTGAGGGCATAGAGCCTGTAGATTATCCATTGGACAAGATCATAGTTTTCGACGTGGAGGTTTTGTACAAAATCAGCGATTATGCGGTAATGGCAACTGCAGTTTCTAGCACAGCATGGTATGTCTGGCTCAGCCCGTGGCTTTTAGATGAGTCTCCCGACCCACAGCACCTCATTCCATTGGGACAACATGAGCAGGTAGTCGTGGGTCACAAGGTGTCATATGATCGCAAGCGCGTCAAAGAGGAATACAATCTCAAGACGAGCCCAAAGTTTTTTCTAGATACAATGTCGCTACATATTGCCACTGCAGGCATGTGTTCGCGGCAGCGCCCTCTCTACAACAAGTTCAAAAAATCGCAAGAGGAGAAGCGCAAGTGCAAGGACGAGCAAGCTGAGGAGCTCGATGACGAGTCAAGCGATCCTACCTTTGATGACCCATGGCTAGAATTTGGTACGCTCAATGGTGTGGCCAACGTCTACAAATTCAACTTTCCAGAGAGCACGCTCGAAATGAATAAAAGCGATCGGGACTACTTCGCCTCAACAGAGAAAACAGAAGTTACGGACCGTTTGGGGCAATTGGTCAAGTACTGTGCGGACGATGTATATTGCACCAAGCAGATTTTCAATAAAACTTTGCCCAAATTTCGCGAGCTCTGTCCTCACCCAGTGAGTTTTGCAGCTCTGAGACAGATGGGTAGCCTGTTCTTGCCCATTAATCACAAGTGGACAGAATATCTGGCTAGTGCCGAGGCAAAGTTCCAAGAGTCAAAGTTGAAAACCACCGCGACTTTAGAAAAGCTGGCGATAGACTTGAGCGAAAAGAGTGGCAAAGATGAGGATATTGCCAATGACCCCTGGATTTCCCAGCTGGACTGGACAGTGGTACCGCCGCGGTATACCCAGACGGGGGCGTTGGTTAAACGACAAAAACACCCAGGCAAGCCGAATTGGTTTAGGGATTTGTTTGCATCTGCAAAGGCTCCAATGAATTTGAGTCTGAGAACTCGCATCACGCCCTTGTTGTTGAGATTAGAGTGGGACAAAAATCCCCTGACCTACGTCAAGAATAATGGCTGGTGCTTTCGCGTATCATTGGACGATGTTGACAAGTACGTCAAACTTAACTATGTTCGAGTCACGAGTGAGACGTTTGATGGGTTTGCGTGCTTCAAGGTTCCTCACAAAGACGGCGCCGAGGCCAAATGTGGCAACCCCATGGCCAAACACTACCTTTCGCACTTTGAGAGCGGGCTTTTGACGTCGCGAAATGAGGCTGCAGTGGCTATGCTCACAGACAACATACAAAGTTCCTACTGGCTGTCCACCAGAGAGCGTGCGGCGGCCCAAATGCCAGTGTATCAAACGCCCAAAGTTGATATGGGTTATCAGCAGGCGGATGGAGGGCTAATTTTGCCAGACCTGGTGCCCATGGGCACTGTTACCCGACGCGCAGTCGAGAATCTGTGGCTAACTGCAAGCAACGCCAAGAAGAACCGCGTGGGAAGCGAGCTTAAGGCCATGGTCACTGCCCCCAAGGGCTACTCGTTTGTTGGGGCGGATGTGGACTCTGAAGAGCTGTGGATCGCGAGTGTTATTGGGGATTCGCTGTTTGGCCTGCACGGTGGTACTGCGCTCGGATGGATGACCCTTGAGGGCTCAAAAAGCAATGGCACCGACTTGCATTCACGCACAGCAGGTATTTTGGGCATCTCGAGAGACCAAGCAAAGATCTTCAATTATGGCCGTATCTATGGAGCTGGAGAAAAGTTTGCCACGCAGCTGCTCAAGCAGTTCAACCCAAACATTAGCGATGCTGATGCGAAAACAGCGGCCAAAAACCTCTACCGCAAGATGAAGGGCCTTAAGGCCAAGACCAGAGACGGAAGCTACTGGCAGGGCGGGTCTGAAAGTGTAGCCTTCAATCAGCTCGAGCTGATGGCCGGCCAGGACCAGCAGCGAACGCCTATTCTTGGTGCGGGCATCACCAGTGCGTTGCTTCTCGGTAACCTCAACAAAAACACGTATCTGACGAGCCGCATCAACTGGAGTATCCAGTCTAGCGGAGTGGACTATCTGCATTTGCTCATTGTGTCGATGGAATACTTGTGTCGCACCTACGGGATTGACGCCCGCCTCATGATCACCATTCACGACGAAATCAGGTATATGTGCGCCGAAAAAGATGAGCTGCGCACAGCTCTTGCGCTTCAGGTTGCAAATGTGTGGACGCGGGCGATGTTTTGCCAACAGCTGGGGCTGGATGATCTCCCCCAGAGCGTGGCCTTCTTCTCCAGTGTTGATATTGACAAGGTGCTACGCAAGGAAGTGTTTATGGAGTGCGTGACACCAAGCCACCCTGCAAAGATCGAGCCTGGTCGCGCACTGGACGTGGACGCGATCATAGAGCAGTGCTCGAGTCTGGGCGCAGCAGACACAGACTATGTGGCGCAGGTCGAGGGCATCAAGTATACGCCTCGCGAGCCCATTATGAGCGAGTTGCGCGCCAAAGAGTACAAGGGCCACGTCCAGGCGATTGTTGCCCAGGTCGCCAACGACCGCGAGCACAAGCGCCAGCTGATGTTTGAGATGAAGCAGCACGGCGATTTCCTGCCGGGTGTATCCAACAAAAGTGCTGTACGTATATATTAAGCTACCTTTTTCTCTTTTTTTTCTTTATCCGCTATCGTGGGGGTGGGCCACGGGGGGTGCTAGCCCGGGCGACGGCGTCCTTGGCCGCAGCGTCCGCCGCAGCGGCGAGGCTCTCGCATTGCGTTTTCCAATTGGGATCGAGCTGCAGGGAGCTGTCCCAGGCAGACTCTAGAATACGCTCCGCGCGGTCCATTGAGTAATCCTCCACACAAAATGTCAGCCTGGGAAACGGTGGCCCTGGGGGCCGGGCACGAGTGGCGATTCGAGGTTGAGCCCAAGGAAAGGTTCCAACTGAAGCTCGTCGAGGGCACGGCCGAGCTGTTTGGCACGGAGCTGGCTCTGGGCCAGGAGTACGAGTTCACTGACCAAAAGGCTGCAATTTATAGTTGGAATGGGTGTAAACTAGAATATAGCGGCTCCGTCAGTGAGTATACCTCGGAGGACACACCCATGCGCATCTATGCCAACCTACATTTCGCCCTGGAGGCTGCTCGCAAAACGCGGGCAAACATTCTCATCCTGGGGCCTGAGGCTACCGGAAAGTCGTCTCTGGCCAAGATTCTGGTCTCGTATGCGTTCAAGCAGGGCCACAACCCCATGCTGGTAAACCTGGACCCTCGCACGCCGATGCTCCTCCCGGCAGGCGTGGTGAGCGCGTCGCCTGTGATGGACATCTTGGACATTGAGAATGGGTGGGGCCAGTCGGCCATAAATGGACCCTCCCTCATCAAGCCAATGCAGCCCCTGAGCTTTTACTACGGTTCGGAGAACCTCAGCTTCAACAAGCCGCTCTATCGAGAATCTGTTGGCGAACTATCAGCAAAGGTCAAAGCAAGGCTAGAAAAAGACCCAGAACTCGGGCGTGGCGGAATCGTTATCGATACACCGGCCTCTCTTTACAAGGGTAATTACGGGCTCGTGGAGGATGTTATTGGGGACTTTGACGTGAATGTCATTGCTGTTATTGGTGATGAGCGTCTCTACTCAGACCTCAACCGCAAGTTGAAAAAGACTGATGACCTCAAGATTGTCAAACTCCCCAAATCAGGAGGTGTTGTTCCTGACAGCGAGTCCGCCGGCCTTCGTCTCCTGCAGCACAAGGCTACCCAGCAATACTTTTATGGTACCCTGCGGCAGAGCCTTTCTCCGTTTACAGTGACCTGCCGCTTCACTGAGCTCACTGTTTACCGCGTTGAAGAGGCCGAGGCCGAGCATACAGTGGATGTGGGAGACTTTATTGCCGACGGGTCCGGCGTGGAGCATATTTCCAAGGTAGAGCCCTCGTCGATACTGCAAGGATGTGTTTTGGCCATCATGAACGCCTCTACAACCAGCCCTGCAAGTGCCGTGGCCAAGGCCGAGGTGCTTGGGTTTGTCTACATTGTCGAGGCAGATGATAAGCGCAAAACCGCCCGGGTTTTGTTGCCAATGCCCGGCAGGCTCCCCGACAAGCCGCTCCTTTTTGGCGAATTTAGATATAATGAATAGCTACAGCTTTTGCCTATCTGCAAAGACGACCTGATCACCCTGGCGACTACGCAAAACTCTGCGGAGTATCTTGCCACTGTTGTTTTTGGGAATCACTGATACCCCAACTATTCCTCCCCACAGTTGCTTGTGCCGCGAGACCTTGGAGTTGAACCACTGCGCGATGGCCCCGAGCTCACCACCGCCTGCCACCACATATGCCCGCGGAGCTTCACTTGATCCATCGGCATCCATAATCCCCACCACTGCGCAGTCTGTTACCAGGGGGTGCTGAAGCATGATTCCCTCGAGCTCAGCGGGTGCCACCTGGTGGCCCTTGCTCTTGATGAGTTCTTTGATTCTGTCTACAATGTAGACCTGGCCATGCTCGTCGATGGTCCCCACGTCGCCTGTCCTGAGCCAGCCGTCTACCAGGGTTTCAGCGGTCGCAGTGGGGTTGTTGAGGTATCCCTTCATGACCTGCGGTCCTCTGATCCACAACTCACCCGGAACAGCATCCTGCTGTGTTTCTGCATCTACAAGCCGCATCTCGGTCGAGGGACACAACCAGCCGACGCTCCCGAGTTGGTACACCCCGCGAGGATCCGAGCCCTTTGTGTGCGAGCCCGGACTCATTTCCGTCATGCCGTAGCCATTGACGACCTCGATACCAGGGAAGCGGTCACTAAGAAGCTCAACAGTTGACCTGGAGATGGGCGCTGCGCCGCTCTTGATGCTCTTCAAGAGCCCCTTCACCTCGGGATACTTGTCGACCAGGGGACTCTTGGCCAGTAGCAGCACGATCGGCGGCACCACGTTGAGATTATCGAGCCGGTACTTTATTATTCCCTGCAGCAAAGGCTCAAACTCAAACTTGGGGTAAATCACATTTGGCTTGGCAAAGTATGGCAAAATCCACAAAAACGACGAGAGGCCATATATGTGGCTCATTGGCAGCACAGCTGCGGTGATATCGATCCCGACATAGTTTGCTGGCGCTGCAACATCCTGCTGGTGAACGACAGAGATCATGTTTTGGTGGGTAGTGATCACGCATTTGGGCAGGCCCGAGGTCCCACTGCTGAAGCAGTAGTAGGCGGCGTGCTCAAGCCCATCTAGTGGCTGTGGGGCTGTCATTGGGGTGGTGGAATCGAGCCCTTGCAGCATGGACTCCACGTTGGACTGCAAAAGCACGAGCGCTTCGGAGCCGGCCAAGCGCAGCGCCTCCCTGACTAGCTCGGCATTGAAATCACCGCAAATAACCAGCTTTGGAGACACCATGCGGACCTGGTGCGCCAGCTCGGAGGCCGTATAGGAAATATTTGCCGGAGAGATTATTGCGCCCAAACTCAGAGCTCCAAAATGGAGGGGCTGCATGTAGACTGAATTGAGCATACTCAAGACAATTGTATCAGAGTCAGAGATTGAATACGACTCGCGGAGTACGGTCGCCCAGCGGGCGGCCATATCTTGCATTTGTCGGTTGGTGTACTCGATCCCACCAATTGGGTCGATAAATGCAACGGCGTCCATGGCCTGTTTGCGGTATGGTGAGCGGTAAAACTCCACGAGTGCATTTCCCTTGTCAAGCTCGGGGATATTGCCATAGGGCGACGTATAGATCATAGTGCGGGGTCGTGTGGGGAAGCCAGGCAGAGGATGGGGGAAGATGAGGATGGTAATTTGCAGAAAATGCTACATAAATAAATGCTACAGAAATCACTTTTTCAGACTCGAGATAAAATTGTCCAGATCGTATTCTTCGGCGTACTGCGAGTTGTCCCACAACTCGTCGAGATCGCCTGTGACGTTCTTCTCCCCGAGTACCCCCGTAGCGCCGAGATGGTCCTGCTTGGGCTTGGGCTTGTCCTTGTCGCTGGGCACGTCTGCGCCGGCGCTGAAGAGATCGAGGATTTGGTCGGTGTCCATCGACATGAGGCCGCTGTTTTGCTGGTTCACGACAGTTGATGCAATGTTCATCTTGAACTTTTGCAGGCCCATGATGCGCTCCTCGAGGGTGCCGCGCGTGATGAGGCGATAAACGTTGACCACCTTCTTTTGGCCGATACGGTGAGCGCGGTCCATAGCCTGCAGGTCGTTCATTGGATTCCAGTCGTGCTCAACAAAAATGACAGTGTCTGCGCCGGTCAGGTTGAGCCCCAGGCCACCGACGTGGGTACTCAACAAGAGCAAGTCGATGCTGGGGTCGTCATTGAACTTGCGCACCATCTCAAAGCGCGCGGGACCAGAGACGCTGCTGTCGAGGCGCATATACGACACGCTGGGCATTTGTGCCTTGAGCAGCGACGTTTCTACCAGGTCGAGCATGTCCTTTTGCTGGCAAAACACGAGCGCGCGATGCTGGCTCATTGCGTCGGGGATCTCGCCATTGTCCGTCTTGGTGGCAAGATCAAGGCCAATGCCGCAGTCCTTGAGCAGCTGCTGCAGGGCCAGCAGTTTTGGCGACTGGTTGTAGTCGAGCGGCTGCGCCTTTTCGAGCTCGGGTTTGGTCATTGTAACAAACGAAGGGTGGTTGCAAAGACGGCGCATGTACAGCAGAGCCTGGAAAATGTGCTTTTTGGCTTCCTTGGTCGATTCGCCAAGCTCCTCGGCAACAGCCTGCTTTTGGCTGAGGGTAAATTGCTCATAGAGCTTGCGCTGCTTATCATTGAGATCGCAGTAGTAGTCCTGGATAATTTTCGGCGGCAGATCGTCGAGTACATCCTCCTTGAGACGGCGCAGCATAAAGGGAAGCACCTGCTTGTGTAGCGCCTCGAGCGCAAGGGCGGCGCTCTCCTGCTCCTTGGTGCCGGCCTTGGACGAATTGCGCGACGCAATGATGGGCTTGGAGAATGTCTCGTTAAACATCTTCTCGGTGCCGAGGAATCCAGGCATCAAAAAGTCAAACAGAGACCATAGCTCGAGCACATTGTTTTGGATGGGGGTACCAGTCAAGACGAGGCGGTGCTCACTGTTGTACCGCTTGATGGACCTGCTCAGTTTGGAGTTTGCATTTTTGATGATGTGGCCCTCGTCGAGCACGCAGTAGTTGTAGCGCTCCTTGGAGAGGAGCTCGACATCGTTGCGAGCGATATCGTACGAGGTGACCACCACATCGTGTCGCTTGATCTCAGACGCCAGCGCACCGCGGACCGTCGGGCTGCCGACGTAGCCAAGCACCCTCAGGCCAGGCACATAGGTGCTAAACTCCTGAATCCAGTGGCCGGTGAGGGTAGTGGGGCACACAATCAGCGAGGGGAGCGTCTTGAAATCCTCGTCCTTTGATTCTTCAAACTTTTCGCGGCGCATGTGATGATCAGAGGCCACCATGCAGATTGTCTGGAGGGTTTTGCCGAGGCCCATATCGTCACACAAGATACCGTGCAGGTGGTACTTGTTGAGGAAGGCGAGCCAATTGACACCGTCCTGCTGGTACTTGCGCAGTGTTGCCTTGACGGTGATTGGCAGCTCAAACGGCTTGACCTTGGAAATGTCCATCATTTGGCCAATGAACTCGCGCTCCTTGTCGCGGCCCTCCAGTAGGGCAGGCGGCATGTCCTCGGGGTCCTGAATACCACTTTCGAGCGGAACAAGCTTGATGATCACCGCAAACGTGGTGGCGGCAATGTTGCGCACCGCAGTGTCAACGTCGCTCATGCGACCGAGAATGGGCACAATGAAAAACACAATATAGGGTAAGACCTGCTCGCCCATGCTGGTCATGACGTGGTATGCAGCCTCAACGGCACCCTGGCGCTTTCTGAGATTGCGGGCATTGGAGACCTGGGGCAAGAGATTCTCCACAAAGAATGTGATGCCCGAGGTGGGCATGATGCGGCAGATGGTTGCAAGGCACTTGGCCGCGGCGTACCGAATCACCGAGAACTCGCTAAACAGCGCGTCGCGCACCGAGGGCAACACCGCTTGGATATCCTTGTGGAGCTCCTTGTCAACATAGGGCACAATAGCGCTGAGTACGGCAAGACTGTCGATGAGCTGCTGGCCCGTTTCGTTTTGTACGTGGTCGATAACGCGCGACTTGAGCTCTGTGAGCTCGTTGAAAAGACTGGGGCCATAGTGACGAGCAAGGTTCTCCAGCGCGTAGATTGCGCCGGTGCGCTTGATCAAAGCAAGGTCATACTCCTTCTTGCGCCTAATCTCCTCGGAAACGTCCTCAACCGGCGTGTCGGCCTTGAGACTCATGATTCCCTCGCGTGTTTGGTGAGACTCAAACAGGGGCGCCTCGGACGTGTCGACGCAAACAAACGAGCACAGGTTTTTGACAATCTTGCTAGCTGTAGCTGCGCGATCCCCGTTCAAAGTCGCAATGAGGCTGGCCACAGTGTTGGCAGTACGCTTGTGCAGCACAGTGTTGACCTCGAGCTTGATGGCATCCATGAGCGACCGGATGATGGGGTTGAGTTTGGCCGGCAGCGACTTGTTGAGGGCAATAAACGCCGCGGCGGCACTAGATTTCATAGACACATTGCGCTTTTGCAGCGACTCCTTGGCCTCGGCGATGGCGCTGTAGAGGTTTTGGCGGCCCTCGGCGAGCGAGACCTCCATGGTGACCTGCATCTCATCGCTGAGCTGGCCCTTGAGCTCCTCAAAGCGCGCACCAGCGAGCTCCTCGGCGTACTTGAGATTGAACGCGGTGGGGCCTGCGTTTGTGTCGCCCTCGATGGCAGAGGGGAGAGCGGGCAGGGCCGACTCGGGCAAATTGCCCTGCGAGACCATGAGCGAGAAAAGCGACTGGCACTGGGTGCGGACAGCCCTGAGGATTGGGTTCAGGTCACGGTAGGTAGCCTCGGACAAGCTCTCCATCGAGCTGGTCAGGTAGGGCGACACCGTTGCGACGAGCTCTTCGCTCACAGCAGAGCAAGACGTACCGTACTCCTCCATCAAAAGTGCAAGTACCAGGTGCTGCGACGACATGGGGCTGTCTGAATAGGCCATGATTGTCGGCAAAAGCTGCTCAAGCTCGGCAATGTGAGACATGAGCCTACCAAGGGCGATGGCACCGTTGACCTTGGCAAACAGAAACACGTCAGGGTCCACAATCAACACGTCACCACTGAGCACAGGGCTGTCTACATTGACATGGTTTCCCTCTGATTTGCCCAGCAGCTCTTGCGGGTCGTACGGAGCGCCCGAGGGCTTGATGAGCATGGCCGCGTTCATCTTGTAGAACCTGCGCGAAGTACCAATGGGCGTCATGAGCAGAGCCACCATCGCTGGCCACGTTTGCTTCAGGATATCGAGAATGTGCGGCTTGTCCTTGACGATCTCCAGCATGTACAGCCAGAGGTCGAGGCTGAGCTGCGCGATCGCAGGCTTTTGCTCCAAGAGAATGTTTTGAAAAAGCAGCCTGAGAAAGCGCGCGTCGACCCAGTCCAGCGTGACGCCACCAGACTCACTCAAAAAGATTTTAAGCGTGCGGAGCACGGCGCGGCGCACGTCCACAATAGAGTGGCGGAAAAACGGGTACAGGCGAGGGATGAGCTCCTTGAGGTCGGCGCCCATATTGGCAAGCACCTTGACCACCTGCTCGTGGGAGCACAGCTTGGCAAGCAGGTCCATGACGTTGCCGATCGACGTGCTCAGCTCGTCCTTGAGGGTGCTGAGCGAGTCCCAAACCACCTTGAGGAGCGTCTCAATGTCGTGCGGACGCTGCTCGACGAAGTCGTCGGCGATCGGCAGCAGCGCGGCGGCGCTGATCGCCTGCACGTCGTCGTCGCTGTTTTCGAGGCCGTGAAAGACGCATTGCACAAGCTTGTCAAAAACCGCGGGATTGCTGATGAGAATGTCGCGGCGCACGCTCACAAAGTACCGCAGGCCCAGCATGCCGCCGTGGCACACCGCCCAGACCATGTGCTCAATACCCAGCTGCTGCTGCAGTACGAGCGCCTGGAGAGTGTTGAATGTGGCCACCGATGTGGGCTCGTCCAGGTGCAAAAAGAGCGCGGCAAGGGTCTGGGCGCACGACTCGCGCACGGGCGCCACTACCTGATCGGCCACATAGTCGGCGAACCGGTCCAGGGAGAAGATGCAGCAGAGACGGCAGGCCAGGTCCTCGAGGAGCCTGTGGTGAGACTGCTGGTTGACCTCGGCCGAGTTGCGCTTGCTGGTGCCTGCGCTGCTGCCGTGGGCCTTGAGCAGCTCGCGCAGGCCGAGCAGGGCGCCATGGCGGATCTCCCACTGCGGGCTAAACATGTCAGAGGCAAACAGCGCGCACAGCTTTGAAAATGGCCAGTCCTCGGGGTCGGCAACAGTCACAAACTCGGCCATCTCCGTGTCCTTGTTGGGGTTGTGCTGGACGGTGACCTTGTCCGCGGGACTGTTGGGGGCGCTCTCCTGCACGCGGACCTTGGTAGGCTGTTTGCTTGGGAACTTGGCCTTGCGCTTCATGAGCGCGCGCATGCGCGCATTCACCGGCGCGGGCTCTGCCGCCTCGGGCTCGGGCGCGGGTGCCGGTGCTGGCTCGGGCTCGGGCTGCTTCTTGACCGGTTTGCGGCCGCGCTTCTTGGGAGCGGGCGCCAGATCGAGGTCCTCGTCACTGAGCATCGCGGCGTCGTCAAACTGCGCAGAAAGGCCGAGCGTCTTTTTGAGCGCGGCGTGCTGGGCAGCCATGCGCTGGCCCGCGTCCATGCCGGCCAGGTTTTGCTCGTACTCCTTGCCGGCAGAGCGCTGCAGCGGGGTGCCACTAGAGATGACCTGCTTGATGTCGAGCGTGGCAAAGCTGAGCGCAGAGGTTTGGGGCGCCGCAGCGTCCACGCCCACACTCGGCTTGACGTCGTCCTTGACGTCGTCCTCGAGTTTGACCTTTTCGTCCAGCTCGTGCTTGATCTGGATCTCCTCCTTGAGCTCCCGCACCGAGCTGTCGCTCCACTCAAAGTTGGAGATGATGAGCCCGATGGCGCGGGCGGCCGAGATGCGGGTGTCCCACTTGCTGCTCTGCAGAAACGGGACCACGCGCGCGAGCAGATTGAACAGCTCCTCGGGGTGCGCGCGCTGGACGTCGGCCAGCTGGTCGCCGGCCACGTTGCGAACATAGACAGACGAGCCAGTGTCTAGAAGCGACACCAGACGCTCTAATCTGGACATGAATGCCTTTTACTTTACTTTGTTACATATGCCATGAGGGGTATTTATATGAAAAGCAGCGACGTGAAGAGATTCGGCTCGGGGGTTACCCGGCCTGAGATGATTGGGCAGTGCAAAGTGCAAAGTGCAAGTGCGCATGTGGGGCAAAAAAAAGTGTCTATCTAGAAACTAGATCTCTGCAATAGCCTGGCCGTCGCCGCGAGGATCGCTGCCGGCGTGGTACACCGGACGGCCGCCCTGCAGCTCGTACTGGATCACCTGGCCGCGGCCAAACACCGAGCGGTCGGTCCCAGTAACAAACTTGACCGTATGGCCGAGCTGCTCGAGCTCGGTCTTGACACGCGGGTCGATGCCGTCCTCCAGGTACACAATGATCTTGGCGGTGCTGGGGATGTAGCCGGTGTCTGGGTTGGGGGCGATACAGATGCGCGGCGTGTCGAGCGCCTGCTGCGCGCTGTGCTTGAAGCGGGTCAGGTTGAGTGCCACCTGGAGATGGCCTTGCGGCTGCATGAAGGCGCCCATCACGCCGTACGACGCATACAGCTGGTCGCCGCGGGTGAGCATGGCCGGGATGATGGTATGGTACGGCCGCTTGCCGGGGCCGTACGCATTGTGCGCGCCCTCGCGCAGGTTAAAGTTGCAGCCGCGGTTGTGCAGCGGGAACCCCAGGCCCTCGGGCACGATGCAGCTTCCAAACGGGTAGTAGACGCTCGCAATGAACGAGCACGCATTGCCCTGGCTGTCTGCCACCGTAAAGTACGACGTGTCGCTCTTGTTCGCGGGGTCGATCACGCCGTGCTCGTACTCCTCGTTGACCTTGCTGGCGCTAAACAGGGCCGCCCGCGACTTGATGAACTCGGGGCTCAGCAGCGACTTGGGGTCCAGGTCCACCGCGTGCGGGTCGCCAATATAGTGGTCTGCGTCCTTGAATGCAAACTTGAGCGACTCTGCCAGCGCGTGGATGTACTCTGCCGAGTTGTGGGCAAGGTCCTTGCCGGCGGTAATTTCGTTGAAAATGCCCGTCGCGATCAGGGCGACCAGGCCGTGATTGTTGGGAGGCAGCTCGTGCAGCGTCACCTCGTCGTCAACGGCAATGGTGACCGGCTCCACCTCGAGCGAGGCGTGGTTTTTGAGGTCAGAGAGCTCGAGCCTGCCGCCGCTCTTTTTGGCCGCAGTGACAATCTTTTCGGCGATCTCGCCCTCGTAAAAGCCGCGCTTGCCCTCCTTGGCCAGCTTGGCGTACACCGCGGCGAGCGCCTCGTTGGTCCAGAGCTGGCCGTGGGCAGGGGCCTTGCCGTCCACCAGCAGCTGCTCGCCGCCGTTTGCAGTCGATACCAGGCGCTTTTCCTGACCCTGCCACATCAAATGGGTGATCTCGCTCACGCCAAACCCGGATTTGGCCAGCTGGATGGACGGCTCGAGGATCTCGGCCAGAGTCAGCTTGCCCGAGCCGTAGCGCTCGACAATGTCTACCCAGGCGGCAGGGGCTCCAGGTACAGTCACTGCGTAGCCGCTGCTGATGGGCAGGTGGGCGTCGCTGGTCTCTGCGCGCGCCTCGGCAAAAGTGGCGTTCTGGGGCGACTTGCCCGAGCCATTGAAGCCGCTAACCTTACCGGTGCTCTTTTCATAGTACAGGCAAAAGGCGTCGCCGCCAATTCCCGTCATCATTGGCTCGGTGAGCCCCATAGCCGCGGCCATGGCCACCGAGGCGTCTGCCGCGTTACCGCCGGCCTCGAGGATCTTTATCGCCACCGCCGACGCGAGCGGCTGCGTGCTGGCGGCAATGCCCTTGGTTGAGTGCACAGTCGAGCGACGCGAGTTGTACTGCATTAAATGTGGGGATGATTAGATCATAATGACGACATCGCGCGGGCATCTGGCGATGAAATTAAACAAAAAAAAAAAAAAAAAAAACCAAACTCTTAATAAATACTATATACACATTCACATTTCAACACTGATGCTGCGCGTCAGTTCGGGACAAAACTGGTACGAATTGCCCAGATCTTCCATAGGCAGATCGTACTCAGCGGGGTGCCCAAACTCGGGCGCATTGTCGTGGGCAGGGGGGGTAACAGACAGGAGCTCATCGTTAAAGACCAGGTTCTCGGCAAACTGCGACTCCTGCAACGCATAGTCGTCAAAGGCGCAGTTCCGATATGGGTCGTAGCCCTGGGGCTGTGCGGGCTGCGAGGCCTGTGCAGGGGCTTGCCAGTTCATAATCAGCGAGTTCTTTGTGGTGTCCAGCTCCTCGTCCTTGAGGTACACTGGGGTCTCTTCCTTGATGCGCGGGGTAGTGGGGGCGGGGGTGGGTGCGGGGCGGCTGATCGGCGAGTACGTGCTTGGCGTGTGGGCCTTGGGGGGGCGTCCTCGTCGTGGCCTGGGCGCAGGCGACGTGCGTTCCTCGTCGCTGTGGTGATCAGAGTTGTGTTCGTGTGCGAGCAGCTTGGACGACTCTAAGAGCTGCTGGACCTTGTCGTCAATGTCAGAGGTATCGTGTGCGTTCTTCAATTCGTCAGTAAGCCGGTCAATCACAGCAGAAATCGAGTCATCGGCAGCGTCAACGTACTTTGCGCAATCGCGGCCCTCGCCCATCTCGGATAACAGAAACATAAAGCTTTTCAAAACAGTCTGTAGCTTGCTCTCGAGCAATTCGACATAGTCGTTGCTGAAAACCCGCTCAGAGTGCTTGCGGCGGTGGGCATAGGTGCAGACCTGGTCGTCGGCCTGGCATCGCCCACAGGGCTTGGCGCCATCGCACTTTGCCTTTTTCACCCGACAGGTGTCGCAGGCTCTCAAAACTCTCTTCTTCTTTACTTCGTCACGCATGTGTGGTTGGGGGGGAGGGACCCACCTGTCTATATATATACGCAGCCACCATGACTGAGATGTCTGCAACCTGCTTTGAAATCAGGTCAAGGGTAAGCATATGCGCAATCGCACCTTGATGCATTGTGATGAGGGCAGCAAAGATTAACTCACTTCGCGGCTGGCCGACAGAATGGGCCGCCTCTTGGTGCTCGAGTGCAATTTTAAAAAGAGATAACTTGCTAATTACCAGGCCCAGACGCAGCTCATGCACATATATGTCAGAATGTTCTTATTACATAACCCCCCAGCCTGGATGTTGCCACAGTGGGCTAGAACCCACATGAACGCATAAGTGCTTTTGAGACCCCATTGCGTCCTGGGCGCAGACTGCCTTTAGGAATCTTAAACGGAAACCATGTAGACATTGCTCAATAAAATCTAGTTTTAGACTCGAGTCGCCCTAACCCTATTTCCGACCGGCGTGGGCTGTGGCGCAGCGTCAATCTCGAATCGTCTAGAGGAACCGATGTGTTTGTAGTATGGATGGGGTGGGGGCATTTGGAGCGCGGTTTTCGCAATAGTTGCCACTGACATGTGATCGCCAAGGGCACCTACATGCGATGGTAGGGGGCACCCCAAAGATCATCGAGCTTCATCGGCTCAGGAACAAGACAAAGCATATCCCAACTCGGGCTTTTTTAGTCGCGCTTCAAAGGGGCTTGAGGCTCCACGCGACCCTGCATGTTCGCATTGCGTCCGATGACAAATTGACAGCTACCGAAAGACGGACGTTGAGGCATATGCAGGCGAACATTATTCTATGGGGGCGCCCTGCAGGTGTTCGCTACAGGTGGATCAAGGGCGATCACCGGCAGCATATGGCTATTTTGGCAACCAAGGGCCGAATATTTCTTAACAGCGAATAAACTGCGTGTTTTTTTGGCTACCGTCACCGAGTCTACTCGTGTCGGTCGGGTGCCCACAATTTCGAGAGAAAAATTTTTAGCCGGGGCGCGCAGCGAGATCACCATAGGGTAACAGTGCCGCGCCCAATTCCAAGCAGAAATTTGCGATTTTGGGCGGTGCCCGATGTCGGCGCCGCATGCACCACCGCCCGCGCATTAGGCTATGACAGCGTCATGCACGGGCGCTGCAGGTACCAGTGGGTAACAGGTACGCAAGCGCCGCATCGAGATTGGTTCCGATCTCTGATGTATTCAATATCGCGTGGCTCCAACAAGAGAGATTTTCATTGTTAGCTCGCCCCCCTACCCCCAGGCCTACAGCCACAAGCGCCCATGAATCCCGGCGCTTACTGGTAATGGGAAAAAAGTCGAAAAAGGAGGCACCGCCAGCCCCAGAGCCTGAGCTCACACCCAGACAGCTCAAACAAAAGAAACGTGAGGAGGCTCAGGCGAAGGCTGCCGAGAACCGTAAAATCGTTACGGCCGGAACGACCGCCTGGACGGGAAAACTGCCTGGCCAGCTCTTGCACGACCACTGCCAGAAATCCAAATGGACAGCTCCCGAATACCAAATCAAGGGCAAGGACGAATCGCTCACCACAGTTGTATTCCTTGGCAAAAAGCACCCAAAGACCCAGGCCATCACCAAGGTTCGCTTGGATCCACCTCCAAACTTGCCGCCGCAAAAAACCCCACTCGAAGCCCGCCACTATGGTGCAACATATGCACTGCACAGAATTATGAGCACTACCAACCTCAAGATGATGTTGCCCCCGGCACATCGTGACTTTTGGGTCGAGCTGGATGCCCTTAAGAAGGATGCCCCAAAGCACGACAAGTGGAAGTGGGACGCGGATCCATTCACTGCCTTTGAGCAGCACCAAAAGGACAGGCAAGAGTTTCAGTCGCAACAAAAGGAGCGCCAGACAAAGTCAGAGGCCAAAAACGCAATCACCGCCGTCAAGTCCTCCATCAAGTCAGAAGCCGGCGATGAGCAAAAGAGAATCAGGTTTTCGTCAACTCTCAACATGTCCAAGGAGCTGCGTGCCCGCGTCGAGCAATTGTTGCAGGCGCGTAACGGCTTTCGATTCAGCAAAACCGAGCAGTTGGATGAGGCACGCCGCCAAACCATTGTGGCCTCGGTCTCCAAGCTCGGCTTCCCCGACTTTCAGGTGTCGGAAGCCCTCGAGTATACTAGCTCGACTAGTGAGTGCCTGACGTGGCTTCTTGTGCATGTCCCCGAGGGCGATCTGCCCAAACTGTTTATGCCCCAGCACCTTGACAACTCGATCCGGGTCGCCTCAAGTCTCTCTGTAGAGGGTGCCACATTCAGAATCAAGGAATTTGGCTTCAGCGAACAGGTGGCCTTGAGAGCTGTCAAAAGTAGCGGTAGCCTGGCCGAGGCCATGGCCGTCCTCACCAACGATCTTGCCGGTGCGTCGGTGTCATCTACAGTGGGCTCGCAGAGCTTTTGGGATGAAGAAGTTGAAAGCATCAAGGGAATGTACGATAATGTCCAAGTGTTTACCAATGGCTGCAGCTGGAAGCTCGCCAATGGGCTGCATGTCTTTTTCTACCGTCCGGCCAGCTACCCAGATACATGCCCTGGCATTGGCCTTGAGTACAACGCGCCCAAATACGTGCTCCTCGACGCCATCCAGCAGGCTGCTACCTATGGCCAAGAGTTTGTTGGAGATTATATGCTACTCGGGATTGCTCAATGGCTTGAAGACGAGTTTGAAGGTATTGTCCAAAAACCGTGCTCCTTGGCCAAACTCTCGGTTGCAATCACTGGTGTCAAGCAAGAAGCACAAGTACAGAACAGAAAAAAGACAGTCTCTCGCTCCAAGCGGCCACGCCTAGCGCTCGATTCCGCCAAGCTAAAGCAAAATCATGCCGATCGGTTCAGCACCAGCGAGGGCAAAAATATGCTAGGGGCACGCAAGTCGCTCCCCGCCTGGAAGAAGCAATCCGAAATCATTGAGCTTGTTGAGAACAACAGCGTCGTACTGGTTACCGGTGAGACCGGTAGTGGTAAATCCACTCAGGTGGTGCAGTTTATTCTTGATAATGCGATCCAGCAAAACTCGGGTGGCCAAATTAATATTGTGTGCACACAGCCCCGCCGTATTTCGGCCATTGGTGTGGCTCAGCGCGTCGCCGCCGAGCGGCTGTGCGACGTGGGAGGTCAGGTGGGCTACACCATCAGAGGCGAGTCCAAAACATGCGCGGAAACTCAGGTAAACTTTGTAACTACTGGTGTGCTTTTGCGTATGTTGCAATCTGACGCCGATGCCGTAGTGCAGTCCATCAGCCACATTGTTGTGGATGAGGTACACGAGCGCAGCATTGACAGTGACTTTTTATTGATTTTGCTCAAACGTGTGCTTGCTAAAAACCCCAAGCTCAAGGTCATTCTCATGTCTGCCACTGTTGACCCAGCGCAATTCATCCAGTACTTTAAACCGGTCTCTCCTGTTGTTGGCTATACTCATATTGAGGGCCGTACATTCCCGGTGGATAAGCTGTACCTCAACGATATTATCACGGCTACAGGCTATGTCCCTGAATCGCTTGCTAGCCAGGGCGTCACGGTAGCAGATGTGGGGCAGATTGTCCTGTCCATGAAGGATGGTATCGATTACACCTTGGTGGCTGCAACTGTGGAATACATTCACTCACAGCTGGGCCAGGCCGACGGGAGTATCCTTGTGTTTATGTCGGGTGCCGCTGAGATTGACCGCACCATCACTCGCATAAACCAGCACAGCCAGCACAATGACTTCTGGTGCCTGCCACTCCACGCAGCACTGCCTCCGGCTGAGCAGCGACTCGTGTTCAAGACGGCGCCTCGCGGCAAGCGCAAGGTTGTGGTGTCCACCAACGTTGCCGAAACCTCAATCACTATTTCAGACATTGTTGCCGTGGTGGACTCTGGGCGCGTCAAGGAGATGTCGTTTGACGCGGCTCAAAATGTGGCACGCTTGACTGATGGTTGGGCGTCAAGAGCAGCTGTCACTCAGAGAATGGGTCGTGCAGGTCGTGTGCGCGCAGGAACGTGCTACAAGCTCTACACTGCCGCCATTGAGCAGGATAAGATGGACGCTCGGCCACCACCCGAGATGCTGAGGTGCTCTCTGGATTCACTCTACCTCAATGTCAAGAGCCTGGGCATAGACGACGTTCCCAAATTTTTGGGTGGTGCGCTCGACCCTCCCCCCGAGCTCTCTCTACAGGCCGCAATGAGCAATCTGCAAAACTATGGGGCTATTGACGCTTATGGTAAATTAACGCCCCTCGGAAAGCACATTTCGTTGCTTCCCACTGACCCGCAGTGTGCCAAACTGTTGATTCTGTCTGCATCATTTGGTTGCCTCAGACGGGGGTTGACGATCGCTGCTCTTTTTGGCGGAAAGCCTCCTGTAGTTGCGCCCAAGGACAAGAGAGACGAGGCAAAGGCTGCATTTAAAAAGTTCGCCAAGGCAGACGGCGATTTGCTTGGCTTTGCACGCGTGTTTGACGAATGGGCGGCACTGTGCCAATCCGCGCCGTCTTCTCAAGTCCGCCGCTGGTGCCAGGATAACTTTGTCTCGCACCAGGCATGCCGTGATATCCAGTCGGCCAAACGGCAGCTACTGGGTAACCTGATGCAGATTGGGCTTGTTGATACAGACCGCGAGGACCGGCTCAAGCAGGAACTCACGTTCAATGATTCCAAGGATATTGTCGTGTGTGCGGTGATTGGTGCTAGCATGTCTCCCAAGATTGTCGAGGCTGTGTATCCCAAAAAGGAGTACATTACGACGGCGTCTGGGTCGGTTGAAGCGCCGCGGCAATCTCAGCGGTACTTGTTGCTAACTCCAAAGCAAGAGCGGGTATTCATGCACCCCGGGTCGAGCTTGTTTGGCGAAAACAACTTGTCGCCGTACGTGAGCTTTGGCACGTCGGTGGTGACAGCCAAACACTTTATCGCCCAGACTGCGCCGCTGAGCCTGTACGGGCTGCTGTTTTTCGCAAACTCAATCAAGGTGGATATTCTAGGCAATGGTGTTGTTGTTGACAACTGGACTGGCTTGCAGTGCTGGCCTCGCATTGGTATCCTGGGCCAGTTTCTCAAGCGGCTGTTCGATGAGCTCATGGAGAAGAAATTCGAGGCACCTGGGCTCTCTTTTCACAACGACCCTATTGTGAGCTGCGTTTTGGATCTGATCGAGGCGGACGGCCGTTAGCAGCCCAAATAGGAAACTATGCCAGGAGGCGCACCGCGCAGGTGGCACGCTGATGCCTAGATAGGTAACTGCAAAATATTTATTAGAAGCTCGTCGCGCCGAGTGTGACCTCAACTATCATGAAACTCTTTGGCCTTGCCCGGTTTGCCCTGTTTGCCCCTCTTGTTTGCGCCGAAATTGGTCTTGTGGCGCGCTCCTCCAACCGCGAGCTCAACAACAAGGAGATTCGTCTCGTGGACGGCCAGCTGTGCATTGGTGATGGCCCTATTCTGCAAGGCTACTTTGACGCGAGCGAGAAGTTTGTGATTAGCCCGCGATTGATCTCTGCCAATTTCTCTGGCGCTGGTGTTGGCATCAACCAGGCGCAGCAGCTTGTGGTCAGTTTAAATGGTGTTTCCGAGCTCAATGCGCGCTCTGGGTGGCTGGAGTACAAGGAGAGCCCTGTGTTTTACTTTGAGCAGACCAAGTCTGGGTGGATGCTGTTTACGAGCCCTGGTGTTGAGAGCATGAAATTTGTGCCGTCTATGCTTCAAATCGCTGATATCGAGTACCATGGCGAGTACCAGGTGCCCCGGATTCTGGCTGTGGACGCTGAGCCCATGGAGCCTGAGGAGTTTGAGGAGCTTGAGAATTACGGGGAGCCGATGCAGGGTCAGGAGCAAGAGCAGGAGCAGCACCAGCACCAAGAGCACCAGCACCAAGAGCACCAGCACCAAGAGCACCAGCACCAAGAGCACCAGCACCAAGAGCACCAGCACCAAGAGCACCAGCACCAAGAGCACCAGCACCAAGAGCCCCAGGTACCCAACCAGCCCCAAGCTCATCCCAACCCCGACACCCAACCCCAGCAAGCTCAAGCACCTCCTCAGATGCAGATGCAGCCGCCCCAGTTTGAACAAATCACTCTCTCGCCGATCACCCCCTCGCCCAGCTCCCAGCCAAAACAAACAAAAACTCGCACTGTGGCCATCACCGTGACCGCCGCCGCGCCCACCGTTATCGAGCCCGTCTATGTCGCCTACAACTAGCTAGTTTACCCGAGTCAATTGCACCTGCACCCAAACACTGAGTCACTTTACCCGGCTCAACATGTCGTCTCGTCTCGGTCAGCTGCAGCGTCAACTCTCCACTCGAGCCATGGAATTCATCAGCACCAAGAACGCCCCTCCCCCCGCCGCCCCCTATTCGCAGGCAGTCAAGGCCAATGGCACCCTCTACGTGAGCGGCCAGGTTCCGCTCACTCCCGAGGGCAACCGCGTCGAGGGCACCATCCAGGACCGTGCCCAGCAGTGCTTTGACAACATCGAGGGCATCCTGCAGGCCGCCGGCACCAGCCGCGACAAGATCGTCAAGCTGGGCGTGTACGCCACCGACATGAACGACTTTGCTAGCATCAACGAGATCTACGTCAAGTACTTTGGTGGCCACCGCCCCGCGCGCACCTTTGTTGCCGTCAAGCAGCTTCCTCTCGGCGTGGACGTCGAGATCGAGGCCATTGCTCTGCTGTAGTTTTTTCCTTTTTTTTTAGCTAGAAAACAACTGGACCTTTGCCAGCTCGTTGAGCATGATCGCCACGATGCCCTGGCCGGCGAACGTGGCCTCGATCTCCATGCGGACCTCTGCCATGCCCTCCGAGGCGACGATGCGGTTGAGGGTGATGCGCAGCCGCGGCGAGAACTCGGTGTGCCAGCGGTGGTTCCACGCGTAGAGCTGCACCACCAGCTTGAGCGCCTTGGAGGCGTCCACGAGGGGCCTGCCCACGGGCGCGTAAAAGTCGAGCATGTGCCACGCCACGCGGTGGCAGAACCGCCCCGTGAGGCTCTGGGTGAAGGCCTCGATGGCCTCCTCGTCGTAGTGCAGGCGCTGGGCGGCGCAGCCCAGGATCTCCCACTCGAGCGGCGCCTTGTTGAGCAGGGTCTGCGCACTCTGAAAGTGGATCGTCTCGCGCTGCCAGTGCGAGTGCACGCGGGCGTCTTCCCACAGGGTCATAAAGAGCGCGTCCAGTTTGGGGTCGCACAGGCGCTTGGCGGTGCTTCCCTTTTCGCCGTCCATCAGAAACACCTCGCCGCGCATGCGCATCAGCTCCGACCACCCTACACGCGCATAGATTTGCGTGATGAGGTCGTAGGTGTACTTGGCCCCGCCGCGCAGGCTGCCACCGCTGAGTTTGAGCAGGCTGGGGTCGACGGGGTCGACTTTGGTAGTGTTGAGGTCCCAAATCTCCTCAATTACTCCGTCCTTGGGCAGCGGCGAGTGCACCTTGCGCGGCGCAGGCATCGCGACCGAGTCCATTGGCTTGGGCGTTACAATGGGCCGCGCGTTGAGCGCCAGCAGCGCATCGGTGTACTGCTCCCGTTTGAGGTAGACCTGGGCCAGCGCCTCCCACGGGTAGTACTGGCCCGGCGAGGCACAGGTCGCCCTCAGGGCGCAGTCGAGCGCCAGGTCCACCAGCTGCTTGGACAGGCACAGCTTGGACTCCTGGACAAGCATCTCGCAGTCGCGGGGGTCGCTGCGCACGGTCTCGACCAGCAGCTTGACCGCCTCGTTCTCGCGGTTCGACATGAGGTAGATCTCCACCAGCAGTTTGCGCGCCTCGGGCACAGTAGCGGCGATGCTCTCGATGGTCTTTTCGGCGTCGCTCCACATTTGCGAGACCTGGCACACTTTGATAAAAGTGTCCACCATCAAATTACAGGTGAGCGTGGGCTGCTGGTGGCGGGGGCTGGCGCCCAGCACGGGGCCCGAGCCAAACAGCGCCTCAAACGCGTGCAGAAACTGCAGCACGTCGGCGCGGCTCTTGAACGGGTCGTCGCGCCGGCTGCAATCAACAAAGTACGCATCGTCGTCGGCCAAAAGCATCGCCCGCACCATCGCGCTCATGTACGTCTCGAGCCAGCAGCGCTCGTCGACCTTGTCGGAGATCTGGCCGTTGGGAGCGACCATCCACTCCTCGACGCCACCGGGAATGGTTGCCCTGACCCGCACGTCCTGCTTGCTGAAGGCGTTCCACGCGCAGTAGGTGCCGTTGATGATCTTCCACTTGCGATGGCTGCCGAACCATATTTGCGTCTCGCCCAGCGAGAATGTGAGGGTGTTGAGGTGCGCCGCGGCTGCAGCACTGCTCGACACATTGACGCCGCTCGCATAGTGGAACGTGCTGGTCTCTGTGCCCTGCCTGAGCTTGGTGAGCTGGATCATGTCCAGGGGCCCCAGATCGCGAAAGTGGCCGAGGGCCGCCGTGCGCGCCTCAATACACGCCAGCGCGTCGAATTCTACAGATCTTGTTAGCTGGTCCTGCACTGCAATGCGGTACTTACTCTGGCACAACTCCAGGCATGAGTAAGGGTATGTGCGGGCACGCTCCTCCTAGTCTATGTACGTTTGTAAATGTGAATATAGGGCTCGCACACAACAATGCTTGACCAAAGGTCCTGCAACGATTGTCTTGTGAGCGGGACCTTGAAGTTTTTGACTGCGGCCACGGCCGCTTGGCGCGATAGACGGGTAAATGTGTCCACAGAGTGAACGAGCTCCCACTTGAGCACCGGCGGGCGCTCTGTGCCAACAAAATAGTCGAGCGTCTCATAGGCAATGTTTTTTTCTGATTTGTCGTACACAATATCACGAAACTGGCCGAACCGCGAGACGCCGGTCATGCACGAGGCCACGTCGAAATGCACCACCTTGTTGCGCCCCACCAGCTCATTGACCAGCTGCAGGGCGTGCCCGCCGGGGTAGTTGCGGCTGCTGATGCCGAGCTTGGCCAGCGCGACGCCAACCATGAGCAGCGACACTCCTAGGCACAGCCACCACCCGAGGCGGATCACGACCGATTTGCGGCCCTGGGCAAAGTTGAGGTAGTCGATCCCACGCGCAGCAAGGGCTGTCCACAACGGCGCTACGTAAATCACAAACCGCAGCTCCTTGTGCGGCTGGAAGCTGTAGATAAACACAAACGCAAGCCCGGCAATAAACAGATGCTGCAGGTTGCGCGGGGTGACGTGTAGGGCAAACAAGGCCAGCACCATCACGAGCGGGTTGGCCAGCAGGTTGGGCAGGTGCACAGTAAAGTATGCCTCCCAGGGCTCGACGCCCCAGTTGGACGACTTGCCCTCGACGACATTGTAGAGGATCCCCTCGAGTTCAGGGAAGCTGAACCTCTGCCAAAAGATGCTGTCGAGGGACACAGTGGCTGCGGCCCCAATCGAGGCACCCACGAGGCCGGCCACAAACAGCTGGGTAGGCGGTACCCTCTTTAGCAGAGTCAGGGCCATGCACGCCCACAAGATGCACAGCTCGGATCTAAACACAACAGCCGTAAACGCGAGCCACCGCAGGCTTGATGTGTATTGGGACTCGAGGAATTTGGTGTAGCTCAAAAGCACCAGCGGCAGGGCGAGCATGTTTGGCAGGGTGCGCGAGGCGTAAAACAGCATGTGGAACTGGCCCAGCAGGAGTAGGGTTAGCCAGTATCCGGTTTGTTGGCCGCGTTTGGGGCCGTACAGCCTGGCCACTGCGCGGCGAAAGCTCACGAGTCCCCAAGCGTTGGCAAGACCCAGGGCGGCCCGTGTCACGAGCTGCATCTCTGGTTTGGGTACTCCGAGCTTTTTGAATGGCCAGCAGGCACCAGCAAGCACCAGGGCGCCGATTGAAGACCGCGGCACAACGCCTGGGAACTCAATGTGGTCAAACGCGGCGAGATTGGTGCCATGGTACAAAAAGTCGTGCACTGCCTGGAGATTAAACGATTCCTCAACTTTTGTAAACGGTGCAGCGACCAAATAAATACCAATAAACGCAATCAGCGCGTGGTCGCACACGTTCATTTGTAAAGAAAACTAGAGGCACTGTTTGGCACTATTTGCACTAAACTAAAGCTCGTCAAGGTGCGAAGCATCGTCATAATCGCCAATAACATCATCAAACACCTCGGCGGCCTCCTCAAAGGCACCAACATCCTCAACAACGCCAGCCTTGGTGATGGTGATGGCCTGCACGGGCTTGTCGCGGCGGTCGGTCTGGGTGCTCTCGAGAGCCTTGATGAGATCAAATCCCTCGAGGACCTCGCCAAACACAACGTGCTTGCCGTCCAACCAGCTGGTCACGACGGTGGTGATAAAGAACTGCGAGCCGTTGGTGTCGCGGCCGGCATTGGCCATGCTCAGCAGTCCAGGGCGGTCGTGCTTGAGGACAAAGTTCTCGTCCTTGAACTTGCCGCCCCAGATGGACTTGCCGCCGGTGCCGTCGCCGCGAGTAAAGTCGCCGCCCTGGATCATAAAGTTCTGGATGATGCGGTGGAAGCTCGAGCCCTCGTAGCCAAAGCCGTGCTCGCCGCTGCACAGCTCCTTAAAGTTCTTAGCGGTGTTGGGGACCACGTCGCCAAAGAGGCCAAACACGACGCGGCCGAGGCTCTCGCCGCCCTGCTCGAGCTCAAAGTAGACCCGGTCGGTGACTTTTGCGCACAGCGCAAGCGTAAACAGAATGGGAAACAGCAGTTGCATTTCTAAAGACAAGCCGAATCCTGACACATCATGTCAGAGACGCCGAGAGATGTCAAGATTCTCCACTTGATACTCGCGTCCATGGGCGTGTCCTCGTACCAGGAGCACGTACCGCTGCAGCTGATGGACTTTGCACACCGCTACACCACGCAGGTCCTGCAGGACGCGCTGGTGTACTCGGACTACGCGCACAGTTCTGGCGGCCAGCAGCCGGCCGGCGTGGGCGCCACGAGCGCCCCGCTCACCACCGAGGACATCAGAATGGCCGTTTCTGCGCGCGTCAACTACCAATTCAAGCCCGCGGCGCCCAAGGAGATGCTGCTCGAGCTGGCACAGGAGCGCAACAAGCGGCCTCTCCCGGCGGTCCCCCAGGGCTACGGCATCCGCCTCCCGCCGGAAAAGTACTGTTTGACCGGCGCCGAGCGCACCTTTGACGAGGAGCCCGACGTCAACATGACCGGCGTGTCTGAGCAGGCTCAGAGCGTGCCCGAGGAGCAGGAGCAGGAGCAGGAGCAGGAGCCCGAGCCAAAGGAGCCAAAGGAGCCCGAAGACCCAGAGCCAAAGCAAGAAGACGACATGGAGATAGAATAATTTATATAGCCCCGAAATGGCGCCGCAGCGTGTCTGCTGCCTGTCCCACGCCGCGCCCAATAAACACGAGTTTGGAGGTGTTGTCTGCGGTCTCTCCGTCGAAAACATCATAAACCTCGCGCACGCCCTGCACGATCTTGCACTCGGCGCCCCAACACGCGCGCGCCTTTGTGCGGTGGATCTCGAGCGCCTCGCCGTCAACAGAGTGCTCCCACAGCACGAGCTGCAGCTTGCGCTCAAACTCGTTAAAGTCGTGCTCGCTGCCAATACTCAGCGGGATGGTCACGGTGGAAATGTCGTGGTCGTGCCTCGCCTCGGCGGTGGTCTCAAACTTGCCCGACGTGTACGCCTGCAAATCGAAAATCGAGTCGGCGTCGACCTGGCCAAACTGGCTGTGGATGATTTTTGCGCTCGCGTTGATGCTGCGGATCGACTGCTCGGCCGCGGCGAGCTGCTCCGCACCAAGCAGGTCACACTTGTTTAGCACGACCAGGTCGGCGCACGCAAGCTGCACGCGCGCCGTTTCGCCGGTCTCGATGCTTCTTTTGATGTTTACTCCGTCTACAACCGTCACAATCGAGTCGAGCTGGACGCTCGGGTTGAGGGCGTCGTCCAGCCAAAACATGCTTGCGATCGGCGCAGGGTCGGCGATTCCGGTTGTCTCGAGCAAAATATAGTCAAACGCGCCCCGCCGCTCCATCAGCTTTTCAATCGCAGTCACCCCGGCGTCCTTGGCGGTGCAGCAAAGGCACCCATTGTCGAGCTCGAGCCACTCCTCGACCTGGGTATTGTCCTGGGTCACCGTAAGGCTGCGCTCGATATCGGCAGTATCCCCAAACTCGTTCAAAATGATGGCGATTTTTTTGCCGGCATTGTGCTGGGTCAGGTACTTGAGCAGCGTGCTCTTGCCCGACCCGAGGTACCCGGTAACCACAGTCACCGGCACGACCTTGTCGATCTGCGGGATTTCTCGCGTGTCAATGAGCAGCGGCACGTCGTCGTCGTCGTCGGACATTATAAAGCCACACTCTTGAAGCTCTCGAGCGTCTCGGCAATGTACATTTCAGTAAAGTACGAGTGCGTCGCGCCATGATCCTGGCTCAGGTTGTGTGCCAGCTCGTGTGCCATAATAGTAAACCAGTAGTTGAGGTGCTTGTCGCGGGCCCAGCCCTGCGCGCACTTGTCTTGGTACACGGCCAGGTTGAAAAAGAGACTTCCCGCAGTATTGTAGGCAATTAGCTCCAGCTCGCCAACGTACAGCGCTATCGTGTTGTAGGGTACCCGGTACACCTGGCAACATGTGTATAGGATGGCGCTGAGCTCGGCGGCGCTAGCCAGCTGGTGCTCGGTTACCGGCGGTGCGCGGCGATCGATAAATAGCTTGACCCCGTCGTTGAGTTTGGCTCCGATCTTGAGGTCTGTGTGGCGGCCACCATCGCACCGAATAGGCACTGTGAGACTGGGCGCGGGCGTGTCCTGGTGGACCTTGCCTGCCTGGGTTTCTTTGGTGTATGGCCTTGAGCACTCGAGTCCGCGGCGCAGCGTGTCGCCGAGCGCCTCTTTTTGGCCGCGCGCTATGCTTTGGGTGTCTGATGGGGGTGCCTGAGGCTTGGGGGCTTGCAGTTGAGGCTGAGACCGCCTTTTCTCGGATTTGGAGCCAAACTTGAAGTATTTGTTGAGGTAGCTGGTGGCGGAGCCCACTGTTTCTGACATTGGCGGCGCTTTGTCGGTTTTGGGCACTGGCAGAGAGGGCAGGGTGGGTGCGGGGAGGGTAGACGCAGGTGCGGGTACAGGCGCGGGCGCGGGCGCAGGTGCAGGTGCAGATACTGGAACAGGTGCAGGTGTAGACACCGACACCGGCACCTTGGCCCGCTCTTCCCTCTCCCTCACCTCCTCCCTCTCCCTCATCTCCTCCCTCTCCCTCATCTCCTCCCTCTCCCTCTCCAACCGCTCCCTCAACTCCCTATCCCTAACCTCCTCCTGCTGCTTCAACAACCTGGCAACATTATAGCCCTTGCGGCGGAGCGACTGCAGCGACGACCCCAGCTGCAGCTCAAGGACAACCGCGCTCTCCGGGTCCGGCCTCCTCAGAAACTGCCGCGTCAGAATACTCGCCACATCAAACCAGTCGGGCTTGGGGGTCAGCCACAGCTTGTTGGGCTCCTTGGACTGCATGTAGGCACTAGGCGAGAGTTTGATGCTGGGCGTGTCCACCACCTTGCGCTCCACGTTGATCCGGTCGACAAACTCCACGTGCAAATCGCTCACCTTGTTGCTGCGCTTTTGTTTTGAGGTGCTCTCCAAGAATAATGTGAGCCGCTCCTTGATGAGCGCCTCGAGAGCGGCGTCGCCGGTGGCAGGGCGCCCAAGAGTACACTTTTCCAGCAGCGACTCGCTCAGATTGCGCGCACCAAGTCGACTATACAGACTCTCGAGCTCAGTCTCTTGAGGGCATGCCCGAATGAGGTGCTTGAACTGGTTGTAGATGATCACATTGTCGACAATCTTGGTTTCGGATGCGCTGCACAGCTCCATTTTGGCATTTCCTTCCTCTTGCATCTCGTCCTGGGCCTCGCGCACCTCTCCGACTAGAAAGTGAGACACCTTCATACGGCCGACCAGCGCGCTGCTCTTGGCGAGCGTAGGCCATTCGCGCTCGAACCTGCGCAGCAGAGCAAGGTAGCTGGAGCTGGTGCGCATCAGCTCGTATACCTTGGCTGGGTCCTGCACCACTTTCCAGGCAATCTCCACGGTCGAGGGGCACTCCTTGACGCCCACACGCTGCAAAAACGGCTTGGCGCCATCATTGACCTGAACAAAGTTGAAAAGCACATCCAGCTCAGAGTCGGGTCCCGAGAAAAACACCTCAGAGGGCAGGTGGTGCGTTTTGCCGACCGGCACAAAGGCGCATTTGGCAAGGCTGGTGATCTCGGCCACACTCAGGTCGTTCAGCCGCGTGCTCATATAGCTAAACACCTTCGAAGCAACCCCCAGCGACGGTGGGCGGGCGCTGATGGACTCGACGAGCAGCGCAGCGGGCGGGCGGCGCTGTACCCCGAGACGATCAGATTGGTACTCGTGGAGGCCAGTCACCACTGCAAGGCCAAACAGCTCGCTCTCGGGAGCGTAAAAGCAGTTTTTCGGGCACTGCCGACCGGTTTTTGTTGGAACAATCCGCAGGTTTGTCGACTTTAGGTCGCCGCTCGAATACTCGTTTTGTTCATAGTTTTTCAAATAGTAACCAACTGCCAAATCGACCTGAGCATTTCTCGTGGCCTGCTCAAACAGCTCGAGAGCCGCAGGAGCCCGGCGCATACCAAGTCGAAGCAGCATCTTCTCTGCTTTCCCGCCAGACTGCCAGCTGCGCCATTTGAGGGTATCAAACCCCAGCTGGGCCAGCTCGGGGTCGGGCAAGTACAGCTGGTCGCTTTGCACCAGCCTGCCACTGCTGCTCTCAAAGAACTGGCCGCTCTTGAGCACGGCCATGTCCTGCTTGCCAAGTTTGGAGTGGTGGTCCACGAGGTAACTCACCAGATCCTCCGACGACCATTTCAGGGACGAGCTGTGCAACGCCTGTAGGACAAACTTCATGTCCACCGACTCGCGCACACCCACGGCCTGGTAAAACCATTTGGGCAGATCCAGCGAATTGGATATCACTGGTAGCTCCGGGAACAGTGCAATCGTCTTGACGTACGACTCATTGGGCAGACGCATACCCTTTTGAGTAGGAATACACGGCTGCGACGACAGCATATCGACCACACTTTGCACTTGGCTTGCCGGGATACTCCTCCATTTGCTCGATAGTTTGGTCAACACGTCCACGGAAAACTGTTCACTCAGGGTGCTGTCCTTTGGGGCTGATGCCCATGCGTGCTTGAGCCACTCTACCACCGGCAGAGGCGCCCACCCCAGCTTTTCCAGGCTCGAGGAAGGGATGTCCGCCACGAGAGCGGGCGGTAGACAGCTGGCCGGCAGCAGGGTCTCGCTCTTGTCATAGTACTTGATTCCGCCCAATAACACCGTCTGAGCCTTGTATGAGACAACAGTTGCACTAAACACCCGCCTCAGGTTTGCCGGACTGTAGGACTGCGCCCACTTGACCATGTCGGCAAATGTGACGGCATCGATAGGCCCATGTTCGAGGTCGAGCGCCACATCTTCGATCGAGAGCTCTTTTAGGTAGCCAATCTGGGCCATTTGTTGAATAAATACGCTGCCCTCGCTGCTCACCATGGGCGTGTGCTTGAGAAGGCTCGTGGGCACCTTGGACGAGGCCAGGCGCACTTTGGACGAGGGCTGGATGCCCAGCTGCGTGGGGAGCATGGCGACCTTGAGACAGCTCCAAAACCCGGTCGAGAACCGCTGGCCAATCTGTGCGTCGGGGACGCTGTCTGCCATCTCAAAGCGCTTCATTGTGTAGGCGGCAAGCTCGACATTGTTGTTGCACTGGGCTAGCTCGTGCTCATAGACGCACCGGGCCATGATGCCTGCCGTAAACATGAGCTCGCTATTCCAGTCCTTGACGGTGGCATTGGACATGTCCACTGCGGTGCGCTCCATGGTCGGAACAAGCTGATTGATTGCAATATGAGTCTTGAGACCAGTACTCTGCTTTGTTGGAAACCCAATTACAATCTTTGAATCGTTGAATGAAGCAGGAAACACCGCGTCGCTCAATGGGCTCTTCAGGGTGGACCTGTCGATATCAATCTTGGTGGTGGACAGCATAGACATGTGCACCTCCTTGGAGGGCGGCTTGAGTACAGTAGCCACCATCTTTTTGGTAAACGAGGCCGACACCCGCACGTCGGCCACAGCATCGATCCTTTGTAGGTGGCACACGAGCTCTGTGGCCTCGGTAGGGTCCTCCGAGCTGGTAAACATTGACGAAACCATCTTGCGGCCAAAACTAAACAGTCCTGCAGCGGACGTGAGGTCGGATTTCTGCATCTGCGTGGCATTCAAGTAGCGAATGTCCAGGCGAACCTGCTGCGAGGTGATTGACTTGACTGTAAACGTCTTGTTGTAGCTCGACTTGTTGAGGTCTTTGGGAATACTAATTGGCTTTGCTGTCTGGCCATTCTTGCGCACGTGAAACAGCTCCAGCCCATTCACGCCCAGTTGCACCTCTTCGAGACGCAAAAGAGTAAAGCTCTGAGTAACAAACGACAGAAATTTGGTCAGGTCGGGCATTTTCCCGGGCTCTCGAAACGGAATATCAATCAGCGTGCCGTCGACAAACTCGTCGCTGTGCGCTTTCGAGTACCTCAGCTCGTCCCCGACAAAGTGGAAGCTCATGACCGCATTGCCGGAATGAACAAGTGGAGTGTCGGTCAATTCAAACACGGAATAAAAGCCCACCCCAAAGGCGCCGATCTTGGTCTCATCCGGGTTGCCCTTGGCGATTTCTCTGAGACGGGCCCAATCGGCGTCACTAAACACCTGGCCATTGTTGCGAAAGACCATCTTGACAACCGAGGCGTCGTGGATGGTTGCCGGCGATTTGCTGTCGACTTCGGCGCCTAGCGCGGTCTCAAATGCGATATATGCCGAGGTCGCGCGCGCATCGGCACTGTTTTGCAGCAACTCGCGGTACAGGGCGTAGTCCACAGGATATTTGGTCAGGGTTCGCGTTATAAGTGCGCGGTGGTTCACTCCTACGGCCTCATAGTCCGTTGCGCTCCGGAAAATACTATAATTCATCCGGCGGCGAGTGAGGACGTAATATGTGGGACTGCGCGCGCAGACTTGAAGGTTAAAACTTATTTTTCAAATAAAAGACTCACGATTGCGATGTATAGCGAGCTCATTCTGCAAATTTGATCGATATACCTTTTCAAAGGCGATCTCAACACGTGTGAAATTGCAGACCTGTCTGGCTCAATACCAATCTGTCAGTCTTGCAAAGAAAAGATGAAAACACGCGTACGCTGATTTTATGTAGTTCAGACAAGATACCACTTTCGCCAGCCCATCAGTTTATCTAAAATTGAAAATATATCCCTGCGCATATGCCCATGTGCCCGGTCTCGCTTATGCACACTCAGGTACCCTCAATTCCAGAGTGCATAATCGATAGCCTCACCGGAGCACGCAGTGGTCAGATCAGCACAGTCGGGCCTAGATAAACCTTGGCCTAAATAAACCTACATTGACGTGAGAGTGTCAGACTGCGTCTCTTGGACACCGATGAAGAAAGGGGCAATGTGTTCATCAAGCTGGTAGTGCCGGGGTCTTGCTCTAGTCTGGGCTTGCAGTATCCGAGAGATCCTCACGGTCCATCTACCAGCTCAATGTTTACGGCAATTTGCCACAGCGATCGGAGGTCCGTTTATGCTTTGCGTGTTAATTATAGACCGATACCGCGCAAGACATGAGCAATTGCGCTGATTTCAAGATCTCAATGAAAACGTCCAAGGCAAATGCGCACCAGTTTGCAGCACCTAATCTATAGCATCCTTCTTGAACCACCGCAGTGTGCGGCTTCATCAGATAATACCTCAGAGTGTAAAACGTAATGCGCGGCCCCCACCTTGAATTATTTACTTGGCGAGCAACAATCTAGATCAAGTTTGGCGTGGATTGGCTGGCACAATTGGTTGGGTGATTTGGCTAGCCGCAACCCCAGCAGACACTCATGCGGGGGTGCTCAAAAACGCAGCCAATTAGTGCATGTCTCGACTCTGACACGGTAATGTAAGATTGCGCTCAGGTACCGCTCTGCACAATTTATCTGTGCATGCGTCCGCAACAAGCAAGCAATCCACGCAAGGGGCAGACGCAGGGGCCAACGGAGGGTCCTGACTTTAGAACGCGACTCAGAACGTCGATCGGCAGCGGACCGTACTAGCTAGACTATCAGAGCCAACTAGTTAGACTGCAGTGACATATCACTCCTTGCCTAGGATGCATATGCCGGGATCGCTTTGCTGGGGCCGTAATTAGTATCATAACAAAAATACTTAAAATATCCCTGCAACACTCAGCCGATAGCGCCATGCATCTACACGAGAATGTTTCTGTCGCCATGCAAGTTAATACGCAATATGCAACCCCGGAGTCGCAAGTATCCACATGAGTGGCCAAAAAGCAACGATCGGTGACTGCTAACTCTTCAAATATGTAGAAAATGTTAGATTTATCCTCGATAAAGCAGTAAACCAGTATTTATGCACGAGCAGCCATGCATGCAATATGTATGCAGGTGTCAGTCTGTCGCTATTCTTGGCAAAAGTTGGAACGCGGGACCAGAACTTCCATGCGGTGCGTAATTCATGTGCCCCAGTATTCATGCATATACAGGATATGTGTGGGCTACAGGTGCAATAATCGCAATTGCCGTTGAGCTGCCAAACTGCTCGACAGCTGCAAGCTGCAAAGGTGATCGTTTTCGACTAAATAAAGCGTTTACTACAGCCGTAAAGCTCATGTAGACCATTTAGTCTTCAACTGGGTGTAGAATCCAGTGCAAGTATACTTAAAAGAGTATTGTATTTTTTGTGACGCAGATCTTGCCAATAAAATTAGATGATAAACCTAGCAGCATGTAGGCACCGATACTCGCACTGATGGCATCACTGTTGTTCTGCTTTGTTGCAAGCGCAGGTCTCGCTTAGGGCGCCGTACGCACGCCCACTTCGACAAAAACCATAGAAAGGGTTTGGGTGCATGCACATGTGCATACATCAGCGAGCCAGAGCATCTAGCCCTCTCGTCTATATAAAATGAAGAATTCATCCTTTTTCAAAATATATACCAAAATATAGCCCTCTCCATTTTCGCTTGGGCTGGTGAGCTCATACATGATCGCAGGCTAGACGCACCCGGTCTGCTTTCCCCGAAGCAATGCATACACACACTTCGATCGCCGGTGCGGACTACACGATCTCCTAGTTGGAAGACTGTCTCTGTTTATAATCGAAGCTCAACGCGACTATATGAATTTATTGATTTTTCCTTGAAATTCAACGCGGCGATTGTAATGTCTCACTACATCATAGATGTGCGGACCCCGCAGCTCAGATGCATAGCATGGCGCGTGTCTGACCTTTAGGCACAATGAGCACGGCACATTGATCAATGAGCCGCGATAGCGCCTTGACGTCACGAGCAATGCAAACACGAATGACTTGGTGTCTATGAGGGCTCTTCCCGCACACCCCTTTCTCTAATTTCAATCAGGTGCCTGCGCATGCAAGGGACAGAGACGGTTGTACCAGTTTAATTGAGCAGGCTGTCAGGGGCCAGCGAAGATGCGTTTAACCTTAAATAAATCTAAGTGCATCTGCTAGAGGCAGCATTAATGGCAAGATGTGGGATGTTGTGAGCTACCAAAAATATTATTCTACATCTCTCAGTGGCAGGTGACGGCTCCGCGCACTTATCTTTGTTGTGATGACAGCCTAGACGAAACTTTACACGGAATTACGTGGATGCACAATTTTTAATGTGTTATGCTCTTTTTTCTCCCGTGGGATCGCTCAATCCCCTGACCTGCAAGATGCCCATATAGATAACCCTAGCCCATATACATGCATTTACACTGTGCATGCATAGAAATAATCGAGTGCGTGCATGCATGTGCATAGCCTCAGGGGTAGCACAGTGGCTCCACTGCGTCAACATATAAATAAGATTGCCCCTCCACCCAACTGCCACTAGTCGATACACACTCGATCACAAACAACTTGGAAATGGACTTGAATCTGATTATGAACGGTGCTTGCCACCGTGTTGGCAAAAAGCCAGCACCTATTCGCGTCGAGCCATGGGGGAATGGCAAAGCCTCCCTAGGCAGAGCCGAAGAGCAAACTTGCCACCACCCCACCCCGGCGGCGTCACCCACTGCAGAAAGTACTGCTCGTATGCCATCACAGGAGCCATGGCAACCAAGTACACCTGCACATCATTCCCCAGATGTGCACTTACCACCAGTTGAGGCTTCACCAGTCGTAACCCAACAGCTGCCGCCAACGCCAGTAATCCCACAGGAGGGGGGCGGCTCCCCCGTCCTTGCCCAAAAGCCCCAAATGATTCCAGTGATTTCATCTATTGAGGTCAAGGGTGTTGTCATTGACACAAAGACGCGCCGCTTTGTATGCCAAGTTTGCCGCAAGGAATTTATTCGGAAAAGCGGCCTGGTGCGCCACAATTTGATTCACCTTGGCGTACGACCCAACAAGTGCAATATTTGCAATAAACAGTTTCTGCAAAAGAGTGCACTGACAGTGCATTACCGAATTCACAGCGGCGAAAAACCATACGCGTGCCGACACTGCGGGCGACGATTTGGCGATTCATCGTCGCTATGTCGGCACTACCGTATGCATGTTGCCAAGGGCGAGGGCGGAAAGTGACTAGTACTCAGGCCAGCCGCACATGCCACCCCCACACCAGTCACAATCACGTTCCGAACGAGAAAACCGACTAATGCCTTAAAAGCTGCATAACTTTATTTAACGCTACACAGCCTTATGATTTTACTTAGCAAAGATTGATAACCCCCAATATCGCTATGCAGCAATGCCGTCATCGTGCATATTCTAGCGAAGCTCACTGCACTCGCTAGTGCTCGCTTGAGCTCGCTAGACCACTATGACCATACCACCGCAGGTGCCAAAGCGTAAGCTTCGCAAAAACCACCCCAACCCGAGAAAACGAATAGTTGCTGCAGCTGCGGGTGTCGCGCAGATATCCGGTATTTGTTGAATATGCAGGTACTTGCATATTGGGACGCGAAAATGAGGATCTTCATACGAATTGCTTTTTGCGGGGTTCCGGAGTCGATCGATGATAGGTGTAGGTATCAGCTGTCTTCCTACAACTGTTCTGCCGGCTCGAGCAACCACCCGCCACTGTTTAATCTCAACCAGAGCGGGGTGTTGGATGCAGCAAACTGCGGCTAGGCGTACTCCTCTTGGAGCATCGCATGCTCGCGGACTGATCATCTCTCTGAATTAGAGCCACAGTATGGTTCCAGCTCATGCTCATAGTCCGGGAAATCATCAAAGGTCATTTGGCGCGCACTCAACCGTGGCCTAATTAACATAAAAAAAGCTCCTTGATGTATCAAAACTCTGATAAACTATATTAAATACCATCTTGTAGTGTGAAGTGCGCATTTTCCCGACTTGAGGAATGTAATTGTACAGCAGGCAGAATTACAACTACGAAAACTACAATCACCACATGCTAGTGCTCTAAAATCTAAGAGAGTACTTCTCTTGAGGCTCTTGGAGACATGTCGATAACGAGACGAACCAAAGAGCGGCGAGAGTAACCATGGCAGTCACAAAATGAGGATCATATCCAAGCCGGTCAGGACAAAACTGAGGCAACCCCATCAGTAGAAACGTGCGAAGCTTGATCGGGGTCCTCTGCGATATCCCTCTTCATCGTAATATCGGTCTGGCGCATACACATCCTCGTCGCCGTAATCACTGTATAGCTCATTCGAATCCCTACTATCGCGGTAAATGAAACCTTTGTAACCGTTAATATCTGCGGAACGCGTACTCAGCTCTTCGCCCAGTTTGATGGGATCTTGCTTGCTCTTAAACGTAACGTGACGCCGCTCAGGTGGTCTTCCCATGTTCCTTACTGCCATATTCACCAGCTCTTTATCACACTTGAGGCGCGCAGAAGCATAGCAGAGCGCATGCCCATCTTGCGATACTGCCTTCACTACCAGCTCACGGTCGTCGCACAGATCCGTGGAGGCCCACTCGAGGGCTAAGCCATAGTTAGTACAGGCTGCCATCACCACACCACGGTCGCTGCAACACCGATATGACACAGAGCGAAGCGCTTTGCCGTCGTTGCAGACGGCTGCTAGGATGATATTACGGTCATCTCGAAGGCGAGGAGATGCAAAAGCAATGGCCATACCACTGTGAAAGACCGCCGCCATAACCAAATCAAAATCGTCCCTCGAATGTAGACTCGCAGCCTTGAGTGCGTTGCCATCTTGCGATACGGCTGCTTTTACAAACTCACGATCGTTGCGGAGATTTATGTTGGCATATTCAAGTAATGAACCGCGCGTGGACACAGCAGCCAACATAAACTCACGATCATTGCGAAAATCGAGTAAAACAAAACATAACGCAGCTGCGCACTGTCGCACAGCGGCAAGCACTATTTCGGGATCTTTCCTCAAGTGCTCTGGCGCATATTTGATAGCTGTCCCATCTTGACACACCGCAGTCATAACGACGTCACGGTCACAGCGAAGACCTTCGGACACATGCTTGAGAGCTGGGCCATCTCGCGACACAGCGGCTAAAACAAGCTCACGGTCATTGCAAAGGTATTTGGATGCATAACGGAGCGCAGTGCCGCCAACGGATGGCGTCTCTATACCATATTGATAGCTCGAAGTATCCTTGGCAATTGCCGCCATCACCAACTCGCGATCATTGCACAAGCGTGTAGACGCACTCCGAAGAGCTGAGCACCCATGCTTCGACACTTCGTCAAGCATGTACTCGCGATTATCGCGCATCAATATGGGCACGGGTTTGGGCTTGGGGTTGGTATGCTGCTCTTGTGAACTACGGTTACCGGAATAGCGATATCGGAGACATGCTTCATTGCAACCGTCGGATGCCATTTGTTCTAGCTCAGTATCATTCCGGAGGCGTGAAGATGCTCGCCGAAGATTAAGGTAGGAGAGCGACATAGCTTTTAGAACCAACTCACGATCATCACGAAGACGCTCAGACGCATATCCAAATGCTTTAGCAGAATTCTGTGCAGCCATAACCACCTCGCGGTCGTCACGAAGACGAGGAGAGGCGAATTCCAGAGAGTCACCGGTTTGCAACACCGCCATCATCACCAACTCACGGTCGTCACAAAGTCGCTCTGAGGCATGTATGAGATTACAACCGAATCGCGAAACTGCGGACATCACGGCCTCACGATCATCGCATAGGTGTTCGGGGGCATACTTCACAATGTATTTTCTTGGAGAGACCGCGGCCATCTTCACCTCAGGGTCGGCACGGAGATGTGCAGACGCAATTTTAAAAGCCTCGCAATTTTTTAAGACCAAGGCCAGCATAAATTCACGATCGTCTAGGAATGGTGGCGATGCATAACTGAGGGCGGCGATATTGCGCGACACAGCCATCAACACTACCTCGTGGTCGTTACAGAGACGGTCTGAGGCAAATTGAATGGCTGCACCATCTACAGAAACGGCTGTCATTACAACCTCATGATCATCTTGAAGACGAGTAGATGCATACTCAAGAGCAGAGCCTGCCTGTGACACCGCAGCCATCACCAGCTCACGATCATCTCGGAGGAGCTTGGCAGCATACTTGAGTTCGATGCCACTGTGTGATACAACTACCATCACTAGTCCTCTGTCGCGACAGAGCCATTCGGATGCATACTCTAGAGATACGCCAGTTTGCAATGCTGCCTCCATAATCACTTCACGATTGTCTCTGATCCGCTCAGATGCAAACATCAGTGCATTTTTATCTCTCGACAGCGCTGCCATCACTACTTCATGGTCATCACAAAGACGCTCAGATGCAAACCTGATTGCGCCTCCATTTTGCGATAGCGCTGCAAATACCACCTCGCGATTATCTTGTAAATTCTTTGATGCAAATTCCAGCGTGTGACCATCTTGCAAAACTGCCATCATCACCAGCGCGCGATCGCCACATAGACGCTCGGACGCAAAGTGAAGTGCGAATCCGAACTGCGCCAGTGCTGCCGTCATGAAGCCCAAATCATCACGAAGTCGACGCGATGCAGCCGCAAGGTAAGGCGCTCCAAGATCTGAAACCAGTCCCAGCATGATTTGAGAATCATCATGGCCGTAATGTTGTGAGACAGCGACCACGAAGCTACCGCTAAAAATATTTCGCCCGTACTCATATAAAGCTACCAGCACATCGCTATGCGAGATATATGGCTTCACAAGCTCTTAATATCCTCGATGTCCCCAGTCAAAGACTGCCAATCCGACCTCTCGATTAGCGCGAAGACGTTCGGATGCGTACATGTAGGCTATGAGGTTCCTTGAAAGCGCCGTCATAACCAGCTCATACTCGTCACGAAGGCGTTCAGACGCATACTCAAGAGAGATTCCATCTTGCAAAACAGCCTGCATAACCACTTCTCGATCATCGCGCAGACCAGGGGAGGCGTGCTGGAGAGCGGATCCATACGTTGATACCGCTGCAAACACCGTTTCACGGTCATCACGTAGACGGTCAGATGCATATTTCAATGCAAATCCATTTTGCGACACGGCCACTTTCACCATCTCAATGTCATCCCTGAAAAACAGTGAAGCAAACTGTATCGCAGGAGCGCATTGCGTCACCGCCGCCATCATGAGCTCTCGGTCTTTCAAAAATATCAGTGGTACAAATTCGTTTGCAGTGCCACATTGCGACAAAGCCGCTAGCACCAGCTCGCGGTCATGGAGTAGGTCTTGAGACGCGAATTCCAGTTGGAGTCCATCTTGAGACACTGCCGCCATCATTAATTCTCGGTCATTGCAGGGTATCTGGGAGACATGCTTAATCACAGAGCCACACTGCGATAGTGCCATTAGTACTAGCTCCCGGTCACTATAGAGGCTTTCATGAGCATACTCGATCGCGGCGCCACACTGCGACACCGCTGCCATCACCACCTCACGATCGCGAAGTAGACTCTCGTGGGCATACCGTAGCTGGCGAGGGTCTCGCGCTACCACTGCCATCACCAGTTCACGATCATTGTCAAATCTCCGTGGAATCTCTTTGAACTCGTGGTTTTTGTATGCGTCAACAAAAAACGCACGGTCATCCAGGAGCACCTCGGGAATGTAGTTTTCAAAGTCATCATCATATAACCACCCTTCTCTGTGGGCTGGTTGCAGCTTGGCCCAGCACCTCCACACCTCAGGCTGAAACTCACGCGAAATGCAGTCGTCTGGCGAGCCTGAAGTTAAATACCAGAGATCACTATATCTGGTTTCACTGTGAAGAAATATGTCATCCCTCGACAAATAATCCTTTGCTATATTTATCACGTTGTAGACGTTCCATTTTTCCCAAAACTTGTCGGAGAGACATACTCGTCGAAAATCCCTGTTTACCATTGCAAGCCGGTAATATACCTCTGGAGTTGGGTCATGGATGCATTCCACAATCCTGTAGATGACGGGGTAGGCCAAAACCATGTGCTTGAGGGTCGATAACTCCACCCATGCATGTACGTAATGCGGCAGCCCTTGCCCTGACGCATGAGAAGCACGGGGTGCAGGGGATCAGTAAACTAAAAACTAAACTGCATAACCACCAGTTCAAGTAGTCAGGATGTCCACAGAAAACAATAGACATCTGCACAAAGCCGGCCAAGGACAATGTCGAGGGAGCTCTTGGTAACCAAAGCCATCTGTAGGGACAGCTCTCATTCAATACATATCTAGTAAATACAGCTGTTCAGCCAAGCGATCTGGGTCTAGCGTGTTTAGCGCCTCGTCGCCGAAATATGCCTGCAGCGCATATAGCTCATCGTCGCCAAACTCTCGCGCATTCAACTGCTCATTGATAAAATGTGCGTGCTGTGCAGTCAGCTCCTCGTCATAGAAATATCCGTGCTGCTCATCCAGCCCCTCATCCACCTGCTCATCCAACTGCTCGTCGCCGAATTGTGCGTCCAGTGAATTCAGCAACTTTTCTCTGAAGTACGCTTCTCGCGCATTTTGCTGCTCATCGCCTACCAGATGGCTATTTGGCTGGCTCAGGGGTACAAATTCATGCCCCTCAGGTGGTCTTCCCATGTTCTTGACTGCGACATTCACCACCTCTGAATCACGCCTGAGGCGTGCAGAAGCATAGCAGAGTGCGTGCCCGTCTTGTGAAACTGCCTTCATCACCAGCTCACGGTCATCGCGAAGCTGCGGGGGGGCCCACATGAGGGCCAGACCATAGTTGGCAGTGGCTGCCATTAGGACATCGCGGTCGCTGCGACAACGATAAGACAAAGATCCCAGCGCTTTGCCATTGTTGGAGACGGCTGCCAGAACCATTTCACGATCCTCCCGATGACTAGGAGAGGCGAGGCCAAGAGCCGTTCCATCTTGAGATACTGCTGCCAAGACCAACTCTGGATCATCGCGCAAACAATAAGGTGTAAATTTGAGAGCGCTGCCGTCTCTTGACACGGCCGCTAGTACAAGGCCGCGGTCGCTTCGAAGACTTCTGTCGGCATACTCGAGCAATGAACCACGCGTAGAGACAGCAGCCATCATAAACTCACGATCCTTGCGAAAGTCGAGCGAAACGAAGTGGAAAGCAGCTGCGGACTGTTTCACGGCGGCAAGCACTATCTCAGGATCTTTTCTCAAGAGCTCGGGCGCATACTTGATGGCAGTACCATCTTGGGACACAGCGGCCATAACGACCTCGCGGTCACTGGCAAGACGTCGCGACACGTATTTGAGAGCTGGGCCATCTCTTGATACAGCTTCCAAAACAAGCTCGCGGTCATCTCGGAGTTTTTCAGATGCATAAAGGAGCGCAGCGCCTCCGATAGAAGTAGTCAAAAAGTGATACCGATAGCATGATGTGTCCTTGGCAATCGCCGCCATAACTAACTCGCGATCATCGCACAGACGTTTGGACGCAGACCGAAGGGCGGAGCAACCATACTTCGACACTTCATTAAGCATATACTCGCGATTATCACGCATCAGAATAGGCACGGGTTTCGGCCTTGGCTTGACAGGCTGCTCTTGGGGCTCCGGCGTATCATAAAAGCGGATAGCAAGCGTTTGTTCTCGACGGATTCCATGATGGGATATCCATTTTAGCTCTGGATCCGACTGAAGGCGCGGAGAGGCGAACCCTAAATTGTTGTGAGAGACCATCACAGCTTTCAAGGCCAACTCACGATCGTCGCGGAGACGTTTGGAAGCATACTGAAAAGCTTGAGCTGAGTTCACCGCTACCATTACCACCTCGCGGTCGTCACAAAGACGCTCAGAGGCGTGTATGAGGTTGCCACCAAATTGCGATACCGCCGCCATCACTGCCTCGCGATCATCACATAAACGCTCAGGGGCAAATTGAATAGCATATTCCCTTGGCGACGATGCTGCCGTTTTCACTTCACGGTTTTCACGCAGCCGGTTGGACAAAAGTTGAAAGATAAGTCCGCTATGAGAGAGTGCGGCCAACACTATTTCAACATCGTCTTGGAGCTGCAGTGATGCAAACTGGAGTGCCCAGCCATTTTGCATGACAGCCATCAACACTACCTTGCGGTCATTGCGGAGGCGATCTGAAGCAAGCGCGAGAGCCGAACCTTCGCGAGACACCGCTGCCATCACAACCTCACAATTATCTTTGAAACGAGGCGATGCAAACCTAAGGGCAGAGCCCTCCTGCGACACAGCAGCCATCACCAGCTCACGGTCATCTTGGAACAGATCGAGTGCAAACTCGAGTTCGAGGCCATTGTGCGATAATGCCGCCTTTACGAATTCTCTATCGCGACGGAGTCGCTTGGATGCATACTCAAGCGCGGTGCCAATCTGCAGCGCTGCTTCCAACATCAGCTCACGATCACCCCTGAGCCGCGCAGGTACATATTCAAGATCGATTTTGCCTTGCGAGAGCGCTTTCAACACAATCTCACGGTCATTGTAGAGACGCTCCGAGGCATACATGATAGCATCTGCGTTTTGCGATAGCGCCGCCAATACTACTTCGCGATCACCTCTGACGCGCTCTGACGCATACCGCAGCATGCAGCCATCTTGCAAAACCGCCATCTTCGCTAGCGTACAATCGCCATGTAGACGTTCGGACGCATATACGAACCCGTATCTCATCTGCGATACTGCTGCCGTCATGAAATCCAGATCATCACAGAGACGAGCAGATGCCGCAGAAAGGCTAGCCTCTCCAAGCTCCAGCGCCAAGTTCAGCATAATCTGGGGCGCATCGGTGCAATGATCAGGCAGAAAGCTGAACGGGCTGTCAAATACCAAGTCAAGGACTTTCCCCAGGTCATCAACATACTCTGCCAGCACGTCGCTGTGTGAGATGTGTGGTGCCACCAACTCCCTGTACTCACCAAAATCTGACTGGTCTACCCAGTGAGGCCCCCAGTCAAACACCACCAGCCCAATCTCGCGATTAGCGCAAAGACGTTTAGACGCGAACTTGTAGGCCCCAATGTTTATTGAAAGCGCATTCATTACTAGTTCAAAGTCGTCGCGAAGACGTTTTGACGCAAACTCGAGCGAGACTCCATCGTGCAAAACAGCTCGCATAACCACTTCTCGATCGTCGCGCAGACTAGGGGAGGCGTGCTGGAGAGCGGACCCATACGTGGAGACCGCTGTCATTACAATTTCGCGATCGTTGCGCAAACGCTTGGATGCATATTGCAGAACGGCTCCTTTTTGAGACACCGCCCCCTTCACTAACTCAAAGTCGTCTCTGAGAGGTAAAGATGCAGCCACGAGCGCATCGCCATTCCGTGATACGGCCAACATCATGAGCTCGCGATCACTGTAGAATGTCTTGGGTACGAACGCAATTGCAGAGCCGTCTTGCGCCAACGCAGCCAGCAGCAGCTCACGGTCGTGGCGCAGATCCTCGGAAGCTAATTCTAGCGCGGGGCCATATTGCGACACCGCCGCCATGATCAATTCTCGGTCATTGCAAGGTATATCAGCCACATGTTTAATAGCACTGCCATTTTGCGACACTGCGGTTAGCGCAAACTCGCGGTCACTAACGAGGCTTTTATGAGCATACTGAATCGCGCTTCCACACTGAGACACTGCCGCCATAACCAGCTCACGATCCTGTCGTAGATGCTCGTGAGCGTAGGACAGCAAACATCCTTCTTGCAGTACTGCTGCCATCACCAGTTCCCGATCATTGCAATATTGCTGTGGAATTAGTCCGAACTTGTGATATTTGCACATGTCAACAAAAAACGCGCGGTCACTCTGGAGCACGCTGGGAATAAATTCTTCGAATTCATCATTTAACCACTCTTCTACGCGGGCTGGTGGTAACTTGGCCCAGCACCTCCACACATCTGGCTGATATGCCCGCGAGAGGAAGCTGTCGGGCCAGCCGGCAATCAGTTGCCAAAGCTCGTAGTATCTGAATTCGCCTGAAAATGGGGTCTCTTCCCTCGTCAAATAATCTCTCGCGATATTTTTCACGTTGTATACATTCCATTTTTCCCATAAACTGTCTGAAAGACATGCCCTTCGAAAGGCCCGATTAACCATGGCGAGCCTATAGTAGACCTCTGGGTTCGGGTCATGGATACATTCCACAATCCTGTAAATTATGGGATAGGCCAATGTCATGCACTGAAAGGTTGAGAACTCTACTCATGCATCATGTACGTAATGCGGATGCCCTTGCCCTGACGCATGTGAAGCTTCGGGTGCAGGCGGTCGGTAAATACTGGGTTGCGCAGCGCCGCCACCTGTCCAAGGGTTTTGATTGCGGGTTGGCATGGTTTTTTGGCTTCCACGGTCGGATTATGCAGTGTGCTATGAAGGATCCATTCTAGCTTGAGGGTAGGCGCTAGGAGTGATGTAGCCTCAAAGCCATGTAGCCCAAATCCATATTTTGGCACTGCTCACATTGGCAGGTCCTTGACTGGCCCAAGCACACTGGCTTTCACGCTTGGATAATACACCGATGAAGCTCGTGCAAACAGCTCTAATTAAAGCCACTCTGGCAAAACACAAGCAGCAAAACGAGGGCCCCACCTCGAAACAAGCTGGTGACGGCTGGGTCGACCACAAATTCATTGTAAAGTGCTGCAAAGACCTCGATCTGAGGCTGGCCAAAATCCTCAAAGGAACCAGCGTTTATGTACCTCCTCCGCCCCCCAAGCCAGCCAAATCAAAGGAGTTTGAGGAATTCATGCAGAGGCTACGGACAGAAGCCCAAGAGGCCGAGTACCGCAGCCTGGCGGGCATCAAGGATGAACAAGCCCCCATGTTTAGCGGCAGCGACGCCAAACAGGTCAAAGAAGAGCTCACGACTATCCTCAATTTTGCCATTAGCTTCTTTGCGGTAGGCTTTGCGCTGTGGTACTGGGCCAAATGGTGGGATCCCGCATCACGAACGCTCTTGGCACTGTTTGGGGCTATTGTGGCACTTGTGGCCGAGGTGGTACTCTATAGCAGCTACCGGTCCAAGGTGGATACTGCCCGCAAGATTGAGAGGGCAAAGACCGACTCTGGCGAGGTTGTAGAGGTCATTGAGCCCAAACAGCCCGAGCCTCTGGCAGCCAAAGCCAAAGCCACAGCTACAGTCCAAAAGGGCAGATCCAAAGACAAAAAGGCACCGCGTGCACGAGCGTCGCACCCGGCAAAGGCCCAGGCAAAGGCCCAGGCGTCGGGCGCCGCCTCCGAGCACCCCGCATCGCTAAGAAGCAGGGCCATCATTAGCTAAATTTTATTTTATTTAATTCCTGTTGCGCGCGTCGCTAACGCTAATCACCGGCGGGGCAGCAGGGAGCTGGTCGAGCCTACGAATACTCTGCCTGCCCTCCTTGGTCTCGCGATAGGACCACTTAAACACGGTGATGTAGAGATCCCAGATGCTAAACTCGGGCCACAGCGTGGGTACAAACGCAACCTGCACCGAGGGGCTGCTCTCCCAGCACATAAAGTCGCTGAGCCTGGTCTCGCCCGAGGTCCTGATCAGCAAGTCAAGAGGGTGGCTCTCTCCAGTGTAGAGGTACTGCTCAAAATCGGCGGGAAGCAGAGGCTCGGTCCCGCCACTGGCGGCGGCCTTGCGCACGGCCTGCGCCATATCGTCGCGCGAGGTGTAGGGGCACGCGATATTGACATTCATCTTGGTGAAATCCTTGGTGATGCTCTCGGTGCGCTCGATGCGCTCGACAATGTCGGCATCAAGCATGGACCGATCGCCCAGGAAGCGGATGCGCCAGCCATTTTTGCGCGCGACGCTGTTTTCGTCCTTGACCATATCAAAGATCTTGGTGCGCATCATTGAAAACAGAAGCTCCTTCTCCTGCTCCTTGCGGTGGAAGTTCTCAATGCTAAAGGCGTACACGGTGACGTCCTTGACACCGAGCTGGGCACAAGCGCTGGCGGTGCGGATAAAGGTCTCGAATCCGGCATAGTGGCCCTCACCGGCCTCCATGTTGTACTTTTTGGAGTAGCGGCGGTTGCCGTCCATCACAAAGGCAATGTGCTTGGGGACAGGGCCAGAGCGGAGCACTGCGGCTGCCAGATCGTAGGCAAAGCGCAATGCATACTCTTTGGCAGGAATAGCTTTGATACCGGGGATGAGTTTGTAGAGGTCCATAAGGAGGACAAGGAGGTGCGGGGCTATAAATATGCGCGTCGAGCGGGTCAGGACACTTTTGGTGTTGGCGGGGCGCCACGGCCGGCGCTTCAAGTTTGTTTGGTTAAACGTGGGCTATGCTGGTCAATGGTGGCAGTATATTGGGACGCTCTCCAGACGCGCCCGTGCCCCTTTGCACGCGCCGCGCGCGCCGCGCGGCATATTTTTGTGCTGCAGCACATTCAGAACCTTGTAGAGTCGCGGTTCCAACCCAATTCCTGATTACACCCGCCCACAGCCAGGGCTAACACCCCACGCGCCCTGGCATAAATATTTTTACGTAACCCCATTGTTTGCAAACAGATGGATATTGGCCAACTGCTGTCTACGGCAGGTTTTGCGACGGATGCGCATGCCCGCGAGGCGGCCCAAGTACAACTTTCGACTCTTGCTGGCCAAAACTTCCCCGAATACGTACAGCTGATTGCCCAGGAGCTGGCAAAGCAGAGCAACCAGGTTGAAACCCGCATGCTTGCTGCGCTGGAGCTGAAAAACCAGCTGGTGGCGAAAACGCCCCGTGCACAGGCGCAATATATCGAGCGGTACCTGGCGCTGGACCCCAAGCTGCGCGCTGGTCTCCAGGAGGTGTCGCTGCAAACCCTTGCCGCGCCTGAGGCGATCAGCAGGGCCGGCGCGCAGCTGATTGCTGCTATTGCCGGGATCGACCTGCCCCGCAACCAGTGGCCGACCCTGCCCAAGCTGCTGATTGAGGCCACCAAGCCGGGCCAGCCGGTGAGCACCAAAAAGGCGTGTCTGCAGGCGATTGGCTTTATTTGCGAGGCCGCCGACCCCATGGACGCAGGCCTCGTTTCGCAGATGGACTCGCTGCTGACGGCGACCATCCAGGGTGCTTCGGCCAGTGAGGAGAGCACGCAGGTGCGCCTGGCGGCGATCAACGCGCTAGTCAACTCGCTGGTGTTTATCCGGGCCAACTTTGAGCGCGACAATGAGCGCAACATCATCATGCAGGTCGTGTGCGAGTCCACACAGGCCAAGGACAGCGACCTGCAGGCGGCCGGCTTTGGCGCGCTGGGCCGCATCATGGCCGAGTACTACCGCTACATGGGGCCCTACATGGAGCAGGCGCTTTTTGCGCTGACGCTCGAGGGGATGCGCTCTGGCGAGGAGAATGTTGTTTGCATGGCGGTCGAGTTTTGGAGCACCGTCTCCGAGGAGGAGAACGCGCTGCAGGAGGCCGCTGCGGTGGACTCTGCCGAGTACCCGTCGTCTGGGTTTGCGCGCTCGGCGCTGAGCGTGATTTTGCCGACGCTCCTGTCGCTGCTTGTGCGCGGCGAGGACGTGGACGACGACGAGTGGAGCTCGACCATGGCCGCGGCGTCGTGCGTGCAGCTGCTTGCCCAGAACGTCAAGGACGACATTGTCGAGCCCACGCTGCAGTACATTTCTGCCAACATCCAGAGCGGCGAGTGGGCGCACCGGGAGGCCGCGGTGATGGCGTTTGGGTCGATTCTCGACGGCCCCAACCCGGACAAGCTCGCCGAGCTCATTGCACAGGCGCTGGAGCCGCTGCTCGGGCTCATGTCGGACGCGAGCGAGTCGGTCAGGGACACGGTGGCGTGGTGCCTGGGCCGCATCGCGCAGCTGGTGCCGAGCGCCATCAACCAGCAAAACCTGGCGCCCATCATCGCGGTGCTGCTCAAGGGCATCAGCGACAAGCCCAAGGTGGCGACGCACTGCTGCTGGACCATCATCAACCTTGCGCAAATGATCGCCGTGCACGGCGAGGAGAGCATTCTGAGCCCGTACTACACTGATCTAATTAGCGCGCTGGCCAACGCGAGCGAGCGCTCCGACAATGAGTACAGCAGCCGCACGTCTGCGTACGAGGCGCTGAGCACGCTGACGCTGGGCGCGCCCAACAGCGCGCTGGAGCTGATTCTGTCCATGAGTGGCCCGGTGATTTCGCGGCTGACGCGGTCGCTGGAGCTGCAAAAGCAGATTGTGAGCGTTGACGATGGGATCAACGTGAGCGAGCTGCAGACCAACCTGCTGGGGCTCCTGACCAACATCATCCGTCGCGTGGACAAGGAGGTTGTGCCTGCCGCGGACAGCCTGATGACGCTGCTGCTGCAGTTTTTGCAGAACCGCCTGCCCAACTCTGTTGTGGACGAGGACGTGTTTATGGCGGTTGGCGCGGTTGCTGGCGCGCTGGACGACCAGTTTGGGCGGTTTGTGCCGGCGTTCATGCCGTTTGTGATCCAGGCGCTGCAGGAGCCCGAGTTTGCCGCGTGCCGCACGGCTGTGGGCCTGGTGGCGGACATCTCACACTCGATCGGGGCCAATATTGGCGCCTACTCTGAGCAGATCATGGCTGCATTTGTAAATATCTTGCAGAGCGACGACGCGCAGCGCGACATGAAGCCGGTGGTGCTGTCGTGCATCGGCGACATTGCCGCGAGCATTGGCCCGCAGTTTGGCCCGTACCTCAACACAACCTTCTCGCTGCTCAAGGCGGGTGGCGAGCTGCAAATCACCCAGGACACGTCGTACGACATGTACGAGTACATTCTGAGTCTCCGCGAGGCCATCCTCGATGCGTACGTCGGGCTCCTCGCGGGGTTCCGCGACACGCCCGCCGCGATTGGCGAGTACATCGAGGGCATTTTCCAGTTCCTGCTGTCTGCGACCCAGGGCGACGAGCTGCTGCAGGCCGAGTCTGCGCTGCGGTCGGCGGTGGGGATTGTCGGCGACATTGCGTCCATGTACCCGCAGGGCGAGTTCAAGCAGTACTATGCCACCCCGTGGGTGACGGATCTGATCAAGTCGGCCAAGGACCGCACCCTCAAGCCTCAGACTCGCGAGACGGCCAAGTGGGCTCGCGAGCAGCAAAAGTTACAGCTACAGCTTTAGATATATAGCATACCCATGAGCACGCGGGGGGGGAGCATAGCGAGCGCAGGGGAGCGAGCGCAGAGGGAGCAGAGGGAGCGAGGGAGCAGAGGGAGCAGATCGACCCGCATTGCCTGCATGCAGAAGCATACAGCATTCACATCCAACATTCACCTTTTACCCTTCTCCCTGCACCCTTTACCCTTCTCCCTTCACCCTTTACCCTCCTCCCTCCTCCCTTTGCCCTTCTCCCTCCTCCCTCCTCCCTCCACCTAACCCACCCGCCACGTGCATTGCTTATCAGCCCCTCCCACTCTCCCTCATCATGTCCACAAAGGCTGTAATTCTCGTTGGTGGCGACACCCGCGGCACCCGTTTCAGGCCAATTAGCCTCAGTACCCCCAAAGTCTTGTTCCCCGCCGGGGGCAAGCCGCTGCTCTCGCACGTGGTCGACAAGGTGGTCGAGAGCAACCTGCCGCTAACGGAGATCCTGCTGATTGGCTTTTACGAAAACTCTGTGTTTGACGACTTTATTGCCGACTTTAACCAGCATTATCCCACCATCTCGCTGCGCTACCTACGCGAGTACCGCGCGCTGGGCACCGCCGGCGGGCTGTACCACTTTCGGGACCAGATCCTGCGGGGCAAGCCCGAGAACGTGCTCCTGGTGAACGCGGACGTGTGCAGCAGCGCGCCGGTGGCCGAGCTCGCGGCGGAGCTCGCGGCGCACCCCGACGCCAAGGCGGTGATCATGGGCACCAAGGTGCCCAAGGGCATCTCGTCCAAGTTTGGCGGCATCATTGCCGACGAGAACAACAAGGTGCTGCACTATGTCGAGAAGCCCGACGCCGCGTTCAGCGACCTCGTGAACGGCGGCCTGTACCTGTTCAAGGCGTCGGTGATTGACGTGGACATTGCCGACGCGCACAAGCACCGGCTCGAGACGGACGTGCTCGACGAGGACGAGGACCCCGAGAAGCTGAGCCTCGAGAACGACCTGTTCCCGCTGCTTGCCGACGAGGGCGCGCTGTACGTGTACACGACCACCGGCTACTGGCGCCAGGTTAAGGACGCGTCGAGCGCGCTCGTGGCCAACAGCCTGCTGCTGGACGACCTCGCCTCGGCGGGGACTAAGCTGGCGAGCGGCGACAACATCCGCGGCGCGGTGTACGTGGACGCCAAGGCGCGGATCCACCCGAGCGCGGTGCTCGGCCCCAACGTGACGGTGTGCGCGGGGGTCAAGGTGGGCGCGGGCGCCCGCGTGCGCGACTCGGTGCTGCTGCCCAACGTCAAGCTGGCCGAGGAGTCGGTGGTGGTCAACTCGATTCTGTGCCCCGGCGTCAAGGTGGGCAAGTGGGCGCGCATCTCGGGCAGCCCGGTGAAGCTGACCGAGTACGCGTCGCGCGTGATCAAGGACGGCATCAAAGTGCCGCGCACGTCGATCCTTGCTGCGGACGTGACGGTTGCGCACGAGGTGCTTGTGCAAAACTCGATTGTGTTGCCGCACAAGGAGCTCAAGGCTGATGTCAAGGATGAGATAGTTATGTAGGGGGGAGGGCCCACAGGGACCGGGACCGGGACCCACAGGAACCCACGGGTGGCCCACAGGGGCCCACAGTGACCCACAGGGACCCACCCAGGTGAGACATCACCCCAATGCGACCCACACCTAAAATTTATCCCTCAATCTTATTCACCCCAACTAAACTCTATTTCACTCAAACTCTACGCCAAGTCGCCTCGTGGCTGACCTCAGCGCGCCTTGTCGTCATCCCGCCCCCCCCCCCCCCCCAAACTAAAAGATCTAATGAGCGGTACCGGCAACTATGTTGTCGGCGTGCACTATCGGGTGGGTAAAAAGATCGGCGAGGGCAGCTTTGGCGTGATCTTTGAGGGCATGAACCTGCTCAACAACCACCAGGTTGCGATCAAGTTTGAGCCGCGCAAGACGGACACGCCACAGCTACGCGTCGAGTACCGCACCTACAAGGCGCTGCACGGGTGCACGGGCGTGCCCAATGTCTACTTTTTCGGCAGCGAGGGCCTGCACAACATCCTCGTGATTGACCTGCTGGGCCACTCGCTGGAGGACCTATTTGACTGGTGCGGGCGCAAGTTCTCGGTCAAGACGGTGTGCATGGTCGGCCGCCAGATGATTGACCGCGTGGAGACGGTACACAAGCACAGCCTGATCTACCGGGACATCAAGCCGGACAACTTTCTAATTGGCAGGGACGAGAGCGCAAACAAGGTGTTTATTGTTGATTTCGGCATGGCCAAGCAGTACCGCGACCCGGTCACCAAGCAGCACATCCCGTACCGCGAGCGCAAAGCGCTGTCGGGCACGGCGCGGTACATGAGCATAAACACCCACCTGGGCCGCGAGCAGAGCCGCCGCGACGACCTCGAGAGCCTGGGGCACGTGCTGCTGTACTTTGCCCGGGGCAACCTGCCGTGGCAGGGGCTCAAGGCGGGCACCAACAAGCAAAAGTACGAGCGGATCGGCGAGAAGAAGCAGACCACGCCGCTGCAGGTGCTGTGCGAGGGCCTGCCGGTGCAGTTTGAGCAGTACATGGTGTATGTGCGCGGGCTCGAGTTTGACGCCGAGCCCGACTATGATTTCCTGCGCTCGCTGCTGAGCGACGCGCTGGCGGCCGTGGGCGAGCAGGACGACGGGCAGTACGACTGGCTCAAGATGCGCCGCTCGCGCCAGACCCGGCAGCCGCTCAGCAAGCCGACGCGGCCGGATATCATTGACGCGCCGGCCAGGACGGCGCAGCCGGCGCAGCCTGCGGAGGAGCCGCGCACGAGCCGGTTCTGCTGCTTTTAATGTAATATTTAATAAATAGAGGCGCAGGCGGGCGCACGCAGGCTCTAAAAAGAGCTCGGCCCTGCGCTGTAGGCCGCCATCAGCCCGAGCTTGTCGTACTTTGAGTTGCTGCGCGCGCGGCCCTGGGCGCGGCCCTGGCCGGTCAAAATGGGCGAGCTGGGGCCCTTGGAGTTTGCGCGCGAGATGTTGAGCGCCTCGTCATGGGTCATGCTCGACGAGTCTTTACGAGGTTTGGGGCGCTTGAGATTGCCCACTGCCAAAGGGGCTGCCGGCTCGTCGCTCACCGCAGTACCACCTGTACTACCGCCTGCACTTCCATTCGTTCCCGCCTTTTGGCTCCACCACCCGAAAATCCCGGCCTTTGGAGGATCACCGCTCATGAGGTTGACTCACCAGCGCCGTTGAATTTGTGGGGGTCATCACGTGGTGGCGCGGGTGCGCAGATGCGGCGCGGCATACCATAGCCATAGGCATAGGCAAAAACCATAGGCAAAAACTATTAAATTAATCAATCTTGGCAGGCTGGCGGTACTTGTTGCGCACCGCAAGACCCCCCCGCGCAAGCAGGGCAACCGCAGCAGCAGCCACCACGGCAACAATCACCCAGTTGCGATGCCCAAAGATCGCCGCGCGGTCGCCAAACTTGAGCGGCGGCTCAAACACCGCGCGCGGGCGCACCACCGGCATCACCCCCGGGTGCCGCCGCATCGTCCGCTCCTCGCCCGTCTCGGTGACCACCGGCGACAGCGACGTGACCTTGGCCCCGTCGGCCTCGTCAATGTAGACGCCCCTGGCGAAATTGAGGAAAATAATGTCGCCCTCCTCGTGGCCCTCCGTGTCGAGGTACTCGCCAAACTGCCGGTCCCACTCCTCCTTGGGGATGTACGAGTAGGAAATGTCCGCGAGGAACGGCGCGTCGACCGGCGTCTGGTAGATGCGCCGGTACACGCTCGTCTTGCCCTCCTTTTTGTACTTTTGGTGCAGGCTGTGCCGCAGGTTGCGCAGCTCGGCCCGGCTCTCGGTCTGCCGCTGGGTGGCCGCGTCGTAGGCGGCCTTGGCGGCCCGCCGCAGCGCGCCAAATCGTTCGTAGCGCGTGTTGTGCGCAATCATCACCGCGTGCCAGTCGCTATAGTTGTTGATTGCCGGGATCTGCGACACGTTGAGCATGATGGGCCCCGCGAACCGCACCTGGTTGACCCATTCGCTGATTTGCTGCGTGTCCCGCATCTGCAGCGGCGCGTTGCCGTGCGGGTACTGGATCCAGAACTTTTCCTCGCTGCCGTCCTCGGCCTCGGTCTTGCCGGCGTACACCAGCGCGGTGCCCAGCCGGTTCACCCCCATCCAGCGGCGCGACTCGGCGTGCGACGTGCGCAGCAGCGCGCTCGCCGCGTCCTCAAACACCCGGCTGTGTCCGACCAGCGCGTTCCAGTCCTCCAGCGTCGCCGAGTCGTCGTGCACAAACAAAAACGTCGGCACGCCCTTGGACGCCGCCGCGTCCACCAGCGTCCGCAGATCGTCAAAGTGCTGCGTCGGCACAAGCTGTGCGCCGCTCTGCATCTGGTGGAACGCCTCCCACTGCGCCGTCTCCAGCGTCGACACGTACTCGCGGCGGTACCCACCGTGCACAAACATGATTGTGGGGTAGAACTGGACGCCGCTGCTCAAACAATAGTTGGTGTCCTGCAAACAGTCAAACTCGGCAATGTTGAAAAGCCCCGTCTGCGCGTACTTTTCCCACTCGTCGGCCATAGCCCGCGAGTAGGGGCACCGCGGGCTGTAGAACTTGACCATCCACGGCTCGCCGCTATTTACCACCACAGAGTCGAAATTCTCCACTGTGAGCTTGACGCTCTCGCCCTTGCCGTGCACGGGCGTAAATTCACGCGGGTACACAGGCAGGGGGATCCCGTCCTCTTGAAAGAATGGCGCATAGAGAAGCTCGGCGTCGCGCTCGCCCTCCTCGGTCTGCACTTTGGGCTTGATGCCGGTCAGGCTCTTGAAATAATCCAGCAAAACGCCGCTCGAGTGCGCGCTGGGGCGGAATTCGCGCCCACTGCCCATCGTCCAGGTCTTGAGCACCGGCAGCGACTTGAGCCCCGGGCACAGGGTCGGCGTCGCGTCGCAGTCCACAGTGGCAAACTCGAGCTCGACGCCGTCGCGCTGCGCGCCCTCTACGGCGGCGTTCCACACCGGCTCGAAAACCTCGCACGCAGCGCTGAGCCCAGACGTGTAGAGGACCACCGTCTGGCCCTGTATCTTGTCGAGCTGCTCCTGAGTGCCAATAACGGCCGTGGCGGCCGCGGCTCCAGCCAAAAGGCACTGGCACCAGAGGTTCATGTAAGACAGGAAAAGGCCTAGAGACGGGTGAATGAAAAAAGTCCTGCGCGGCCTGCAAAGGGCCGGCTCCGAAATGCAGGCGGCCATGACCCTGAAAAATAGCGAATGCTCCGACCAGCAGGCGCTCGCGGTGCTCCAGCAGGCGCAGGCACTCAGGCTACGGCTCCGGCCGCAGACGGTATATGCCCTGCAAACGCGCGTCGCAAAGTGCCAGAGCGTGCTTGCACGGCACGCGGGGCTGGAACTACTCGCGACGCTCGGCCCCCTTGATCGAAACCTGGTCGCGCAAATGTACATGCAGTATGGCGACCCCGAGCGAGCCCTGGCGGCCGGTTATTTGGATAGTCTTGACGAGCCAAAGATTCAAAAGTTGGTCGATTGTGGTGCGGTACATGAACTTTACGAGGTTGTGTCCTCCTCTACTCTCAGTAGTGCGCTTTGGCACCAGGCAGTGGCCCTGTTTATTGCCAATCACACACTGGCGGGAATCAAGGCGGCGTGGGCTCGCAAACCGCAGGTTGTGTCCCAATGGACGGTACGCAATGCATGTATCCTGGCTGCGCAGGCGCAGGACCTGGAGTTTTTGGCCGAACTCGAGCCACTCATCCCGGTAGGACGCGACCCGGTGCTGGCGAGGTTTTTGGCACCTCTTGTGGGGCCTTTAGATGTTTCCAAACTCTTGGAAGCCCAAACCACCTGCTCGCTCTCTGCACTAGCCATCAACCACATGCCCACCCCTGGCTCTTGCACCGCAGTATACAACGCCTCGCTCGAGTACGCGTTAGGCAACTACACTGCGCTCTATTTATTTGCCCTCTACCGCTCGTTCCGCACCCAGGGGCTGGCCCCCAACGAGCACACGTGGTACATTTTGTCCAAGGCCTGCTTCAAGCTGGGCAACTCCAAGCAGCTCGCGTACGAGATTTGGCGGGAGCACGTCGAGCTCGGGCTGGCCCCGTCGCGCCGTGTAGCCGAGTCGCTGCTCCTCTCGCAGCTGCAGGGCCTCGGGTGCCGTACTGCGCTCTACTTTGTTGCCCAGATGCACGCCCACAAGATCTACCTGCGCAACCACGTCCACTTTAGGCTACTCAAGGCGTTTGGGCCCAGCACGAGCTACAAGGAGATATTCGGTGACATTCGCAAGCTCAGGGCGTACCGGCACTGGGACCCCGAGCTGGCGGCGGCAGAGGCCGGCAAGTACGCCGCGCAGTCGCGCCGCAACTGCAACACGTATATTGAAGGCGGCGATCTCGAGCAAATGCTGGCGTTTGAGTCTATATAATATGTGCGGAGGGCCTTGCGCACCGGGCGAAAGCCCTGAGCACCCGGCTACCCCCTCAGAGCCCGAAGACGCTCGTTGAGCTTATCCTCGAGCTGGTCCTCCTGGATTGGCTGGGGCGCCGCCGCACTCAGATCCTGCTGCAGCTCGAGACCGGCCTCGTCGGCCACCTGCTGCATGAGCAAGTCAACCTCCTCCTGAGGGGTGTCTGTGGCGGCGGTTGCGCCCGTTGCCGTCTCGTAGTACTTGGCCGAGGCATCCAGATCCTCAAACTGGCTCTCGAATCTGTCCATAACCAGCGAGATTTGCTCGGGATTCATTGTGTTGAGCGCATTGTCCATGCCCTTGACGACAATGCCCATGTTGCCCGTGAGCTGGCGCATTGTGACGGCGGTTTGGACCCGCGAGGCCACCGACTCGACGCGAGAGGCCAGCCGCAGCAGATTGACCCGCTCGCTAGTCTTGCGGGTGGCGTTCTGAGCGTGCAGGCGCGCAATCTCCTCGTGCCCGTCCTGGATGGCCTTTTTGATCTTCTTCTTTTCGGCGTCGATCTCTTTGGTGGTTTTGGTGCTCTGCCGGCGCAGCTGCTTGGCGGTGAACTTTAGTCTAAACAGCGAGTCTTCCAGGCTTGGCGGCATTACGTGGATAGGGAGGGGAGGTCAAAGGAGGGTGAAGATAAAATTTAGAAGAATAAAATAGAGATATATTCTAGACGCTCGCCTCGCACTTGAGCCCACCTGCCGCGCGCTTAGGCAATGAATGTTGACGTTTTGTGGGCGCAACTAGAGGGTCCTACCCTGGGGCCCGACGCGTTGCAGCAGCTAGAGCAGTTTAATTCCAGCCTCAAGCGCACATCCATCTCTCTGCAGACGCTCAACCGCGCGTGCGCGGCCCTGGCGGGCGCGTACGAAAAACAGGGCGACCACTGCGAGGAGGTGCACGCGCTGGTGTTTCGCACAATCAACAACCTCATGAGGCGAGCAATCATGCAGCAGCTGCCGCTGGACGGCGCCGCGGTCGTCCTGCCCGTGCTCATTGACCATCTCGCCCCGTGCGGGTTCGCGGGCCAGTCGTTTGCGCCGCACGACCCTTCTTCTGCGGCGGGGCGCGCCGCATACACGCTCAAAGACTTGTTTCTAGAGCACTCGTCGCTCGTGGGGGCTGCTCTCAGCCGGGGGCTGGCCCATCCCAGAGGCGATGTGCGCTGTGGCAGCCTGCTAATGTTTGAGACGCTTTCCGAGATTCCCGTTGCCACAGAGTACTCTAGTGGCGTGTCCAAGCTGTGCGAGGACGAGGATGCCCAGGTTCGGCAGTGTGCCAGCCAGGTGCTGCGGGTATTTCAGCCAGCGCAGGCGCCTAGCGCACCACGCCCTCCCCGTGCCACCAGAATACCTTCTGCCAAAGTTCCCAAACAGACGCCCGCAGCGCGTTCACTCTCAGGCACACTCTCGCCCTCATTCTCACAGACCACTCAGACCTCACAAACCCCACAAACATCACAACCCCCAAAGACACAACCACCCACGCAAAAGACCCCTAAACCACCCGCCTCCAAGAATGCCCCAGCACCCCCGCGCACGCTCATTGCACAAATCATCGACGACAAGCAGTACAAAATCCAAGACATCAAGCCCGAGCAAGTGCAAAGCGTCTACGAGTTCCGCGAGATTTGCGCGTCGTTCGCGCCCCTCTTTACCGAAAAGGAAAACGAAAACAACTGGCTGCCGCGCGAAAAGGCCGTCAACCGACTGAGGGCGTTGATGCGCGGCAACATCCTGCAATTCCCAGGCGACATTTGCGCCATGCTCAAGTCCCTCAAAAAGGAGGTTTCCATCGCAGCGCTCTCGCTGCGCACAACTCTCAGCATGGCCGCGATTCAGCTCATCAAGGACGCGAGCCAGCTGCTCAAGAGCTACCTGGACCCGCTGGCCGAGGCCCTTTTGCAAATCTTGTGCAAGGTCTTGGCGAGCCAAAAGAAAATCACCGCCAATGCGGCTCACATTGCTGGCTGCTCGCTGGCGCTCAACACGTCGCTCTCCATGAAGCTGCTGGGCGTCGTGCACAGCACCCTGGCCAGCCAGATCGAGTTCACGCGCGAGTGCAGCCTCAAGTGGATGCACATTATGTTTGTGGTGCACACGCCCGAGATTGCCCAGATGGTCGCCTCGACAGGCAGCCTGGATATGGTGTCTGGGGATATTTTGCGGGGGCTTCAGGACCCCAAGAGCAGTGTGCGCGAGGCGGCGCGGCCTTTGTTTTGGCTTTTTGCCACCAGCTGGCCCGCCAAGGCCGAGCAGCTCGGCCAGTCGCTGGACGGCCAGCAACGCAAGGCGCTGCTGCGCCTGCAGCCGCCCGAGATGTTTGAATCGTACAACCACAATTTTGAGTTGCATGTGAGGTCCCAGAGTAGCGCAGCGGCGTCTGCAACTGCGTCCACGGCATCCTCAGAGCCATCACCCCCAGCGGCACCCCCAGGGCCCACCCATGTGATGCATCCGCCTGCACAAAAACAGACACTCGTTGCGCAACGCCACCTCACAGATATCGTGCGCCGGCTATCGCGCTCGCTCTCTGAGGAACAGCCGCTCGACCACCCGCCACTCAAAGCCCAGCCGGTGGAGATCCCGCCGCATATACCCGAGTTTATCGATGCCATGCCCGAGGAGGAGGATCTGCATAGTGATATGGACGAGGAGGTGGTAGAGGTTGCTGCGGCAGCACCAGCTTCAGCTTCAGCACCAGCTCTAGTCCCAAGTGCAGCCCCCACTCCAGCCCCTGCCCCGCTCCAAAACGCATTCCTCTCTTCCTACCTCCAATCCGCACAAGAAGCAGTCAAGGAACTTCTCAACGACACTGTGGACTTTGACCCCTCGTGCTTTGACGAGGTCAACATCACAGACCCCAGCCAGTTCAAAGAAGCGCTCCGGGCGCAGCTCGAGAAGCTGCCCACCATCACAATCTCCGCCGAGGACGTGGCCGCCAAGACGGCGCAAAAGCTCGAGCCCAAATTCGAACAGTACGTGACGCTGTACCCCGAGTCCAAGGATGCCATTGAGAGCGCCGCGCGGCTCGTGGAGGCCGCCGCGCGCGGCGAGAGCCCCGAGGAGGCCATGTCGAGCGCCGTGGCGGAGCTCAGCGAGCAGTTCCAGGACGGCTCGCAGACGAGCAGCCGGGTCAACTCGCTGGCAGAGCTGCTGGACTCGGACGATATCGATACCATGACCATGGGCGTCAACGCGCTGTCGTTTCTGCTCAGGGGCAAGCGGCCGCCCTCCGAGTCGTTCCCCGCGCTGGGCACGCTGGAGGTGCCGCCGCCCGACCTGATTGGCAAGGCCCTGACGTACCTGTTTGAGCAGGCGACCGCGCAGAACCCCCAGATCAAGGAGGTGATTGAGCGGTACGCGTCGAGCGACCTGGTGGCCATCACGCTGAGCTACGTGGGGCACGCGCTCGTGATGTACGTTGCGGTACACATGCTGCCTGCCGAGGCGCTGGTGTTGACGGTGCAGGCGATCCAGCCGCTGCTCAATATCGGCACAATTATTGACACGCTATTTGAGATCGCCAACGCGGACGATGTGAGCGAGGCGGCGCTGCTTGCGCTCGGCGGGCTGCTCACCGGGTTTGACAAGATCCCCATGAGCCCTGCGATCCGCGGCAAGGCCAAGGCGGCGCTCGAGGTGATTTACCGGCTCGGCGACTTGGGCACTGATGTGACTGCGTTTCTGGCCGACTGGATTGGGTTTGAGAGCGACAGTGGCAGTGATTCGGACGATGATTCGGACGAGGAGAAGATTGCAGAGAAGCACGCGGAGCGGTTTGAGAGGAATATGGCGGTAAAAGCGCCTGCGTCTGTTGCAGAGGCGATGATGGCGAGTGCGAGCAAAGAGAGTCCGAGCACAGAGAGCCCGAGCACAGAGAGTCCGAGCAAAGAGAGTCCGAGCAAAGAGAGCCCCAGCACAGCAAATGGTGAAGACACAAAAGGAGAAAACTCAAATTCACCGTCGCCTCTTCCCTTCACCGCCCCTCCAATCTCCTCCCTCCACCCCGTGAGCGTATCATTTAAACCAAACTCGGGCACCAAAGACGTGCGCGCCCCCAAATTCCAAAACTCGAGCTCGCTCGATACCAACCTCGACACCAGCCTCAGCCAGCACGACACCGACCAGATTATTGCCGCGTTCCCCGAAAATGAGTCCGCGTGCTTCACCCTATTCGACGACATTTGCTCCCAGCTGGACAGCGGGTCCATCGACAAGCAGGGCCTCATCCAGCTCCTGACGCTGGCCTACTCCCGCGACCACCCGTCCACGCAGCTGTGGCAGCAGCTGCCGTCGTTCCAGGAGCGCGTCGACCGCTCGCTCCTCAAGCACCTCGCCCGCGACCTGGACGACGCCAGCCTGGTGCTCGGCCTCAAGCTGCTCGCGCAGCTCCTGCAGCAGCGGCGCTACACAGACTCCGTCGAGCGGCTCAAGGTGCTCGAGTGCCTGTGCGCCATCAGCGCGCGCAACGTGTCGGTAGCGGTGCAGTATGCGTCGCTTCCCCAGGCGCGCGATGCGCTGCTGCTGGGCGACTCGAGCAGCAAGTTTATCGCACCGCTCATGTCGATCTTTGAGACCTCAGACTCGCTCGGCGCGCGCCGGTTCGCGCTGGGCGCCATCCGCAGGGCAATCGAGCTCGACCCCAGCCAGTCGCCGGCGCTGCTGCCGCTCGCCCGCAGCGCCCTCGCCGACCCCTCGAGCGCCATCCGCAAGAGCGCCTACCCCATCCTGCTCACCATCCACAACCAGAGCCCCGAGGCGTCGGCCGCCGTGCGCCGCGCGCTCACGCAGGGCCAGCTGCGGCTGTTTGAGTATTATTGTAATTAATATAAATCTACTGCTGCTTCTCGCCGAGCTCCCGCGTGATGGCGCCCACCAGCGTCTGGCAGCGGCGCGCAATCTCCTGCGGGGTGCGGCTCAAAAAGAACCAGTCGAATCGAAACAGCGGCGACTCGCGGATCGCCTCGCGGATCTGGTCGTACAGGTTGGACGAGTCGACTCCGATCGTGTACAGCATCACCACCAGGAACCGGTCCTCGTCCTCGCTGTAGGTGCGGCGGCCAGCATTGGCCGCAGGCAGGTCCAGCTGCAGCTGCTGCAGCGGCGCGTCGTACATCTCCACCTTGCGCTTGATGAGCTCGCGCTGCAGCTTGAGTCGCTCGGCCTTCTCCTGGCCCGCCTCGACCAGCCCCTGGTACCGCTCAAACAGCTCAATCTCGCTGATCCGGCGCCAGAATGCCTCGTGGTACACCTCAATCTCGTGCAGCGACTTTTCGTGGTGCGCGGCAACCGCCTCAAGGTTGTCTCTGCCGTGCGAGGCCATCAGGTTCACAAACGCGGTAAAGTCGCGGCGCGACCAGTTGGAGTACCCGCGGTAGCTCAGGTCCTTTTTCTCCTCTTCTTCGGCCTCGGTCAGGGGCTCCGCGTGGTCAATTTCGTACTGCTCGAGCGCCTGGTCGAGCTTGCGCTGCTCCAGGTCCGCCGGCGTGCCCGCCGCGAGCGGCGCCTTGTACCCGACCCGCCGCTGGTGGTACGCCGTTTCTTGGTCCTGCAGGTCATAAAGCCGCTGCGGCCAAAACTGGTGGTCCTGCAGGTTCAGCTGCTTGGGCGCCTTGGGGGCGCGGGGCCCGCGCTCGCCGCCCTTCATAAACCCCTTAAAGTATCGCTCTACGCTGTAGTCGCCGCGCCGCTCGCGCTTGGCCATCTGCACAGTGATGGGCGCCACCTTGCGGTTGTCCTTTTTGTAGTTGTCGCCCTCCCACTGATACGAGTCAATCTGGCCATCAAACTTGCTCAGATCGTCCAGCCCCAGCGCCTCGTACCGGCTGTTGAGCGCGGCGGTGCGCTCCTCACCCTGCTGCAGCAGCTGGTCGATATCAAACCCGGAATCGATCGCCTTGTTTTTCTTGTCGATAATATCCTGTGCACCGTGCCTAATCATATCCACAAGGTCGTCCTTGGCGTCTCCCGCCGCCTCGGCAGCCGTCTTGTACCCATTGGCGCGGCCCTGCTGGATAACCAGCTGGTCGAGACGCAGCTTTTTGGCCGCCCGTTCAAGCACCTTTTCTTCAACAGAGCTCTCGGTCACAAACCGGTACACGTGCACCTGCTTGGTCTGGCCAATGCGGTGAGCGCGGTCCATCGCCTGGAGGTCGGCCTGCGGGTTCCAGTCAGAGTCGTAAATCACAACTGTGTCCGCAGTCACCAGGTTGATACCGAGTCCGCCGGCACGAGTAGTCAATAAAAACAAAAACTTTTCACTGTTTGGCTTGTTGTATTCGTCAATCGCATTGATGCGCGACTCGTGGTCGGTCGAGCCATCAATGCGGCAGTACTGGTGGCCGCGCAAAAAGCAATAGTCCTCGAGAATATCCAGCAGCCGGCTCATTTGCGAAAAGATGAGCACGCGCGAGCCCCGCTCCTGGCACTTTTTGAGCAGCTGGTCCAGCAGCATGAGCTTGCCGCAGTTGTTGACAAGGTGCTCATCAGTAGTAAACGGCTTGGGCTCGGCACCTTCAAACAGATATGGGTGGTTGCAGCATTTCCGCAGCTGCATCACAATGTTGAGCAGGCGCGACTTTTGGCTCTTTTTCACGGCGCCGTTGACGGCGTCAATATCGCGCTGCAGAATGTTTTGGTACCAGCGGCGCTGCATTTCGGTCATGCCCACATACAAATTGATCTCCTTTTTCGGCAGCAGCGAGTGCTCGACCTCCGCCTTGACTCTGCGCAGCAGGAACGGCCTTAGCACCTGATGCAGCTTCTTGACCACCTCGTCCTGGTCGGCATCCTGCGTGTTGAACCACTCGTCAAATGTATCCTTGTCTGCGAAAATGTCAGGCAGGATGTAGTTTAAAAGTGCCCACAGCTCATGCAAATTGTTTTGGAGCGGGGTGCCTGTCACCAGCAGCCGGTTGCGCGTGCTAAACATGCGAATGATCTGGCTCAGCTGGGATTCCTCGTTCTTGATACGGTGCGCCTCGTCAATCACAATGTACTGCCACGCGAACCGGCGAAAGTGCGCCTTTTCCCTCATAACGATCTCGTAGCTGGTGATGCACACATCGAACTTGCATTTGAGCAGCTGCTTTTGAATGATGTTTTCGCGCAGCTCCTTGTCGCCCTGCACGACGATCGTCTCCACTTCGGGCGTCCACTTTGCAAACTCGCGCTGCCAGTTCTCGAGCGTCGTCTTGGGCACGAGCACAAGGTGCGGGCCGGGAATGTGCTTGATGTAGCGCAAGTAGCCCAAAAAGCTCACAGTCTGCAGCGTTTTGCCCAGTCCCATCTCGTCGGCCAAAATTCCTGAAATGTGGTTTGCGTGCAGCGACACCATCCAGTTGAGGCCCTGCACCTGATAGTCGCGCATTTTGCCATCAATAAAAGCGGGGCTTTCGGTGAAAACAGTCAGGTCTTGCTCGCCATCATCGCCGTCAAGCAGCTCAGAGTCCTCTTGCTTCTCGGTCTTGCGGTGGCGGTGGTCGCTGCCCGCAGTGGCTTTTTGCTTGGGCTTGAGCTGGAGCTTGCTCACCAACTCCCTAAAGTCCTCGTCTTTGGCGGCCCTGGCATCAATAAAGTGCTTGAAGATCTCGGTCAACCCGATGAGGTATGTGAAGCGTTTCTCGGATGCCAGCTTGTGCTCCTCGGCGAGCTCGGACTTTTGCGACGAAACAAAGTACTTTTTGCGCGCAGCGGCGATATCAAGCGCGTCCGAAGTGTCGGGCATGATTATGAGTGCACGTTGGAGTAGAGAGAGCTTTGATGGGTTAGTGGGCAGCTACACGTGAAGGTGGCTACTGCGTACCGGCTAGCATGGCTCGACTCGGCCAGCTGCTGGCGGGTGCGGCTCTAGCTGGGCTTGCCGGTGGCTAGATTTGCACGTGTCTTGATATGGCGAAAAATAGGTATATACATGCTAAAGTAGTTTTAAGCCGTCAATTTGGAGCAATATTTCAGCAAAGAACCCGCGATTCGGGCGCCTGTAGGATTGTGCGTGCTTGGCATGGCAGGGCATGCTGGGAGGTACTCGAGCCAGGGCTATCCCAGCCTGGTGCTCTCGTCAATAAACCCAAAATCGGCATCGTTGACATCCCCTGAACGAATCATACGGGCATCGAGGTGCTCATACTTTGCAGGGGCAGCCGGCACCTCTGCCGGTTTTGTCTGCTCCAAAACAAACTGGTTGTCGCAGTGCGGGCAAAAGCTGTCAGATTCGGGGTCAAAGTCCCGGAGATCCTTGCGAAACGCCTTGCGGCATGCCTTGCAAATCAAAGCCATGTCTGGCGTCTTGCGCAGCGCATGGGTCTCTGCCGCATCATGGCATTCGGGGCAGTCGTAGAACTTTTTGCAGCAAACGGTTCGTACCGACACCTGGGCTTCGGGGAAATGCGTGCACATGGGGCCTGATGATCAAGCTATATGTCACAACCCAGGCAAGAGGATAACGGGCTAGATCCGCTGCCGGAACACTGCCCCGGCACCGAGAGCGAGCGCGCTGGTCTAGAGGATGCGTGCAAAGGCTGTCCCAACCAGGAAATCTGCGCGACAGCTCCCAAGGGTCCTGATCCCGACATTCCCGCCATTTCCGAGGCGCTCCGTAGCGTCGAGCACAAAATTTTGGTCCTCAGTGGCAAGGGCGGCGTGGGAAAGTCGACTTTTACTTCTCTTTTTGGCTGGGCGTTTGCCCACGACGAGCAGGATGAGGTCGCGCTCCTCGACCTTGACTTTTGTGGCCCCAGCCTGGCCCGGATCGTGGGTGCCGAGGGCGAGCGCATCCACGCTGCCGCCTCTGGGTGGTCGCCAGTCTATGTGGCTGATAATCTGGCGATAATGAGCATTGCGTTTATGCTCCCCGACCAGGACGACGCAGTTATATGGCGGGGCCAGAAAAAGAACGGCCTCATCAAGCAGTTCCTCAAGGGCGTCGACTGGGGCGAGCGTGTTGACTATATGATTGTCGACACCCCTCCGGGCACCAGCGACGAGCACCTTTCCATCAACCAGTACATGTCGCCCTCTGGTCTGGATGGTGCGGTGATTGTGACGACTCCTCAAGAGGTTGCTCTGCTAGATGTGCGCAAGGAGATTGATTTTTGCCGCAAGGCCGGGATCAAGGTGATTGGCCTGGTGGAAAATATGGCCGGGTTTGTGTGCCCGAGCTGTCAGGGCAAATCAGACATTTTTCTGCCCACGACGGGCGGCGGTGCTGCTCTTGCGGCAGAGATGGGGATTCCCTTTCTGGGTAGCGTGCCGCTCGACCCTCGCATTGGCAAGTGCAGCGACGCAGGTGAGAGCTTTTTGGAGGAGTACCCCGAGAGTCCTGCTAGCACGGCGATTTTGGAGGTTGTTGGGCGTGTCAAGGCTGGGCTACAGGTTCTCCCGACGCCTGTGCCTACCCCGTAATATTTATGTATTTTATGTGTGATGTCTGCGCTTCATTTGCACTTTGTTTCGACATATCTAGCATCTGTAGCACAAGTCTAGTATTTGTAGCACCTTTCCAGTATTTGTAGCACAATTCAGCATTCCGCTAAATTTCTACAATCTAATTTCGTGGGAAGGATATGACACTTGATTGGGGTGTACATTGCAAGTTAGTGCAAAGCGAATAATCTGTTCCCACAAAAATACAACAGCCCTTATAAATTAAAACATCAAAGTCCGAATTTAAACTTTCATTACCCCGCAAATAATGACTCTACGCGTGCCACTGCACAATGTGACTCACCAGTGACAGCTAAACGTGCAACCCGAGCTGCCGTCAAGCAGCCAATTTGAAAGCTAGTTCCAAAACACCCCGTCTATTTTTCAATTGACCTCATGGTACCTCTCAGTACCTCTCAGCACCCCCTTATCGATAGAAATGACCTCCAATTAGTCACCCGGCTTCTAATTTTTCGTCGTCTAGTCGTTCGCAGTTTAAGCAAGATGAGTGAAGCTCCTATCGAAGGTCGTCCCAAGACGCCGAAAGAGCTCGAGAAAGAGCGCAAAAAGGCAGAGAAGCAGGCCAAATTCGACGCGAAAAAGGCCAAACAGGCCGCCGCCGGCCCCGCTCCAACCGCGCCCAAAAAGGCTAAAAAGGAGGTCGAGCCCGTGCCCGAGTTCAAGGATACCACTGTTCCCGGTGAGAAAAAAGTGCTCATCAGCATTGACGACCCCAGCCTCAAGGCCTACAACCCGCAAAACGTCGAGAGCTCCTGGTACGCATGGTGGAAAAAGGAGGGCATTTTCGAGCCCAAGTACGCCGAGGATGGCAGTATCTTGCCTGCCGGCAAGTTTAGCGTCCCCGCTCCTCCTCCCAACGTCACCGGTGCCCTGCACATTGGACATGCCCTCACCGTGGCTATTCAAGACAGTTTGGTGCGCTTCAACCGCATGCAGGGCAAGACTACCCTGTTTGTTCCCGGTTTTGATCACGCTGGTATCTCCACCCAGAGCGTTGTGGAGAAGATGCTGTGGAACAAGGAGAAAAAGACCCGCCACGACCTGGGCCGTGAGGAGTTCACCAAGCTCGTGTGGAAGTGGAAAGAGGAGTACCACGAGCGCATCCGTGGCCAGTTCGAGGCGATGGGCGCCTCATTTGCCTGGTCGCGCGAGGCATTCACTCTCGACGAGCCCCGCTCCGAGGCGGTCACCGAGGCGTTTATTCGCTTGTTTGAGGACGGCACCCTTTACCGCGCCAAGCGCTTGGTAAACTGGTGTGTGCACCTCAACACCACTCTTTCCAATCTCGAGGTTGTTCAAAAGGAGATTCCTGGCCGCACCCTGCTCAAGGTCCCTGGCTACGACAAGCCCGTCGAGTTTGGCGTCATTACCTCGCTGGCGTACCCTGTTGTCGGTAGCGACGAAAAGGTGATTATCGCCACCACTCGTCCCGAGACTCTGTTTGGTGATAGCGCCGTTGCTGTGCACCCCCAGGACCCTCGCTACACACACTTGCACGGCAAGAAGCTGCAGCACCCCTTTTTGGACCGCCAGATCCCCATCATTTTGGACGATGTCGCCGTGGACATGGAGTTTGGAACCGGTGCGGTGAAGATCACCCCCTCGCACGACCCCAATGACTACGAGACCGGCAAGCGCCACAACCTCGAGTTTATCAATATTCTCAATGATGATGGTACCCTCAATGAGAACGCTGGCTCCTATGCTGGCATGAAGCGCTTTGATGCCCGCGCCAAGCTCATTGAGGAGCTCAAGGAAAAGGGCCTGTTTGTCGAGCAAAAGAACAATGAAATGAAGGTGCCCCTGTGCGAAAAGTCGGGCGATGTGATTGAGCCTTTGATGAAGCCCCAATGGTGGGTTGCCCAAAAGCCTCTTGCTGAGGCGGCCATCAAGGCGGTGGAGAGCGGCGAGCTGACCATCTCGCCCAAGGCCTCGCAGGCAGAGTACTTTCACTGGATGCGCAACATCCAGGACTGGTGTATCTCGCGCCAGCTGTGGTGGGGTCACCGCTGCCCCGCCTACCTGGTGGTTGTAGAGGGCGAGGAGCGCCCTAGCGCCGACGACACGGCCAACTATGTTGTGGGAGCCAGCCTCGAGGAGGCCGAGCGCAAGGCCGCCGCCAAGTTCCCCGGTAAAAAGTTCACCCTAGAGCAGGATGAGGACGTCTTGGACACTTGGTTCTCGTCTGGTTTGTGGCCTCTGTCCACTATTGGCTGGCCCAATGTCGAGGCCAAGGACTATAAGCAGTTCTTCCCTCAGAGCTTGCTCGAGACTGGCTGGGACATTCTGTTCTTTTGGGTTGCTCGCATGGTTATGCTCGGCATCAAGTTCACCGGCAAGTCTCCGTTTACCGAGGTGTTTTGCCACTCGCTGATCCGCGATGCCCAGGGCCGCAAGATGTCCAAGAGTTTGGGCAACGTTGTGGACCCGCTCGATGTGATTTTTGGCACCCCGTTGCAGTCTCTTCACGACAAGCTGCGCACCGGTAACCTGGCGCCGGAGGAGATCAAAAAGGCCGAGGCCGGCCAAAAGATCAGCTTCCCCAATGGAGTGCCCCAGTGCGGCACCGACGCCCTGCGCTTTGCCCTCTGTGCCTACACCACCGGCGGCCGCGATATTAACCTGGACATTTACCGCGTCGAGGGCTACCGCAAGTTCTGCAACAAGATCTACCAAGCGACCAAGTTTGTGTTTATGAGGTTGGGCGACGACTACAAGCCGCCTGCCAGCGCCAAGCCCACCGGCAAGGAGAGCCTCGTGGAGCGCTGGATCCTGGCCAAGCTGAGCAACGCCGGCCGCGACACGGCGGCGCACCTCGAGGCGCGCAACTTTATGGAGGCTACAAGCACTGTTTACAACTTTTGGCTCTATGAGCTGTGCGACGTTTACATTGAAAACTCCAAGTTCTTGATCACCGAGGGCACGCCTGAGCAGCAGCAGAGCGCCAAGGACACGCTCTACACGTGTATTGAGGAGGCGCACAAGCTGATCCACCCGTTTATGCCGTTCATCACCGAGGAGATGTGGCAGCGCCTGCCCAAGCGCGAGGGCACCACCGCGCGCTCGATCGCCGAGTGCCAGTACCCCGCTCTGCAGGCGTTTGACGCCAAGGCCGAGCAGGACTACAGCCTGGTGCTCGAGGCGATCGGCAAGGCGCGCTCGCTGTTTGCCCAGTACGGCATCCTCAAGGACGGCAAGATGATCATCTCTGCGGTCGGCAGCGCCAACACGGTGATCACCGAGCAGCAGCAGTCGATCCTGAGCCTGGTCAAGCCCGCGGCGCACGTCGACGTCACCGAGAACCCCGAGACCCCCGAGGGCTCGGTGGTGGGCGTGGTGTCTCCCGAGTGCAACGTGTTTGTGGTGGTCAAGGGCCACGTCGACATTGAGACCGAGATCAAAAAGGCCGCCGCCAAGATCGAAAAGACCGAGGCGTCCAAGGCCAACCTGCTCAAGTCGATGGCGGTGCCCGGCTACGAGCAAAAGGTCAGGGCCGAGGTGCGCGAGGGCAACACCAAGAAGATCGAGACCCTGGACGCCGAGATCAAGGGCCTGCAGGCGGTCATCCAGGAGTTCAACCGCTTGAACGTCTAGCTATCGTAGTTGTATAAATTAAACCCGCTCAGCAACCTCGGGCTGCCAAGTCCACTTTTGCACCTTGGGCTTGACGGTCGAGTACGGGACGTAGGCCTTGGATGTGCCGGTCTGGTTCCAGTACGGCTGCTGGAACGCGGGGTACGCCCTCGTCGACTTGAGCGCCTCTGCCGTCTTGTTGGGCGGCGTGTCGACGCCGTGTGCGAGCCAAAAGTGCCATGCGGGCTCCACCTTGGACATGTCGGCGTAGTACTCCTTGTACTCGACCCAGCGCGTGCGCAGGTGGATCTCGTCCTCGGTGGTGTTTTCAAAGAACTTGTTGCCGTAAATGTCCTCGCCGATGAGGGTGCCGGCCTTGGTGTCGCCGATGCGGTTCATTTGTTTGAGGTAGTTTTTGGGCCCGATCCGCAAAAAGTTGCGGGCAACGCGGAAAATTGACGTCGACATGATTACGCTGCAGATGGTTGGTGGGTTTTGGGGGGGTGTGCGGGTGGCGGATGTGGCGGGCGGAGGGCACTGCTTCGTCGCTGAGCTCAGCAATCTCAGCATGCTCAGACGACCACGTGAAAGCACGCCATCAACCGATGCGGCCTCCGCGGCCTCCGCGGCCTCCGCTCCTACGCTAGTGGACCGCGCTAGCCATACCATTCTCCACTTTACCCCGAGCTGGTTCAGCGTAATCATGGGAACGGGCATTAGCTCGACCCTGCTGCACCAATTGCCCTACCAGTTCCCCGGACTCGACATCATTGCAAATGTCGTCTTTGCCCTCAATGTGACCTTGTTTGTGCTTTTTACAATCGCCAGTACGGTACGGTATATCCTGTGGCCCCGCCTGCTCCCCATGATGCTCTGCCATCCGGTGCAGTCTCTCTTTCTGGGAACAGTGAGCATGGGGCTGTCTACGATTGTAAACTGCTGCGTGCTACAAATCGGCCAAAGCTGGGGCCCGCGGTTTGTCTTGTTTGTGTGGGCATTATGGTGGATCAACGTCGTGGTATCCGTGGCGGTGTGCATCGGAGTGCCCTTTATTCAGTTTACTCGCCACTCCCTCACATGGGAGAAAATGACCGCGCAATGGATTCTCCCGGTGGTGAGTACCGTTGTGACTGGTGCAAGCAGCGCCGTCGTTGCGCAAATTATCCCGCCAGAGCACGTCTCCCTGACCCTAGTGCTTGGCTATATCCTGCTGGGGATGGGCTTGCCATTGGCCTTTATGTTGATGGCCCTATACTATGGTCGGCTTGCAGTCTACAAGATTCCCCCAGCCGCGTTTATTGTTAGCGCCTTTTTGCCTCTTGGTCCATGTGGCCAGGGTGCCTATGCGCTAATGCGCCTCTCGACACAACTACTCAAGCTGGCAGAGTCTGGAAGTTGGCTGGGTAAAACCACATATGATGCCCAAACCCTTGCATTAGCAGTTTATGCCCCCTCTTTAATACTCGCGCTGCTCATGTGGGGTCTTGGGCTTGTATGGCTAGCCTTTGCAGTCATGTCGATTCTTGATCTGTTGATTGTACAAAAACTCACTTTTAATCTTGGATGGTGGGGCATGACCTTCCCGTTGGGCGTGTTTTGCACCGCAACTACCCAAATCGCCAATGAACTCGACAGCACCTTCTTCAAGGTGCTCGGCACTGTGCTTTCGCTGGTTGAGATTGTATTATGGCTAGGGGTTTCGGGGTTCACCCTGCGCGGCGCCATCAGTGGCAAGCTTTTTTATTCGCCCTGCATTGCAGAGCAGGGAGGGGTCCCCAACGAGCTTCCAGAGTCGCGCAAGTACGAATACACACCGCGCAGGCCATCGCAAGAGACTGCTGTGGAAAGTGCATAAATCGTTAAAGTTTTTGTTAATTAAGCGGCTGTTATTTTGCTGCATCCTCCTCACGCGGCCTGCGCACGCTCCTCAATCGCCTCCCGCTAAACTATCAAAAGCTCCTATCATTAATTAAATTATCCAGCGGCTGCCTGTACTTTGCCGCCGCCAAATCGCGCGGCCCGCGCACGCGCTCGCCTCGCTCGCCTCCCAAACGCTCGCGGAGCCTCTGCTCCACTTGCTTCTCAATCTGCTCAATGCCCTGCTCGAGCTGAAGCTGCACGCGCTGCTGGATAACCTCTTGATAGGTCTTTTCTCTTATTGCCAGCGCTTCTTCCCGGGCAACTAGCTCGCGCTCTTTGCGGTAGATTTTCATAACGTCAAAATTGAGGAGCGTGGCGGTGGTGGGCCGCATCTTGGGATCGAGCTGAAGGCAGTGGGCGATAATCTCGCTCAGGCCAAACGAGTACACCTCGGGGATGGGGCGGTACTTGCCCGCCTGAATCATTTGGCTGAGCTGTAAATGAGTCTTGGCCTTGAAGGGCGGGCCTCCAGTGCACATTTCATACACCACGCAGCCCAAAGACCACACATCACTGTGCGGGGTGCTCGGCAAGTCCATCAAGACCTCGGGCGACATGTAGTACGGGGTCCCGACATAGGTGTTTGCCAGCGGGTTGTCGCCGTCCAGCAGCTTTGCCAGGCCAAAGTCGCCCAGTTTAACAGCCGAACTGGCGCCAATAAATATATTTTCCGGCTTGATATCCCTGTGCAGAATAAAGGTTGCCGGACTGTCTGGGTTTTCGTCCATTTCGTCCAGAGGGTGTTTTAATTTGGGGGGGTCGCAGTTGTAGTGACACCGATAGAGAGCCATCACGAGCTGGACAAAGATCTGCCAGATTTGGTTCTCGGGCATGTAGACGCCCTGCTCGCGATACTCGCGCACGAGGGTGCCCAGGTCGCCACCCCCACAGTATTCCATGTAGAGGTGAAGCTGATACTCAGAGTCAATGTGGTCGTGGTGTAGGTAGCGGACGATATTTGGGTGGTCTAGCGATTTGAGGATGCGGAACTCGGCCTTGAGCTGGTTACGTTCCTTGGGTTTCATGTGCTTGTATGAAACCTCTTTACGGGCAAAGAGAGCGCCGTCTGCGATTCGACGGACCTTGCGGATAAGGCCAAACGAGCCGTGACCCACGACTTCTAAAGGTTCGTATTCCATGAGCAGATTCTGTCCCGAGGGCACACTTGACAAATGTAAACAAAGGATGCAGCCTTTGTGCATGTTGTGGCGAGCTGTGGCGTGTGAAACGAGTGGCGCCAGTGGCGTCATGCATCGGTGTGGGTCCACTTGATGAAGGTGGGGGTGGTCTGCCGCGTGCGCGCAATTGCTGCTGGCACAAATTAGACAGTCACTTGGCGGTGATTTATCGGCCCCTTGATTGCTGCCGGCCCCACTCAGCCTCATTATTCATGCAGTATCTCAAGGAAGGCCGCGAGCGAGTGGAGGGGTTTCAAAAATCGTACAAGGACAAGCGGTCGAGCTCGACGTTGCTGAATGTGGGCAGGCACGGCAAGGTGCAGGCCAGCAATGAGCGGGCGCCGCCGATTGAAGTGCGGCCGCTGAACAAGGTGCAAGATCCGCATAAATGGGCTGCACCGCCGAAGAAGGGGGGCGATCCGCTTGCACCGTACCAGCCGGTGTTTGCGGGGACTCCTGGTGCTGTTCCGGGGCAGGTTGTGTACGCCCCTGGGCAGCCAGGGACGGTACCGGCTGTACCTGGGGCTGTACCAGGGCAGCCTGTTTACCCGCAAACATATCAGCATCCGTATACGCAGCCCCAGGTATTTGCACAGCCAGGCCAGCCACCGGCGTACCCACAGGCCGCGTACCCGGCCCAGGCTCAGCCCCCGGTACAGCCCCAGGCCCATTATGCTCAGGCCCCTGGACAAGTCCCTGGAAAGGTCCCTGGACAAACACCTTACGGCCAAGTCCCTGGACAAGTCCCTGGACAAACACCTTACGGCCAAGTCCCTGGCCAAGCACCTTATACCCAGGCCCAAGCACCTTATACTCAAACACCCCTGGCAACACCTTATGGCCAAGTACCCCCGACCGCCACCGCATCATCTGCAACCCCTGAACCAGAGGAAAATGTCAATGCGGCAACAGGAGAGCCACGCCCCCCCAAACGACCAGTTGTCGATCCCCGCACGTTTGCACCGCCGCCACCGAGCCGCAGAGAAGACCTGCCCGAGCCACGGTCGCACATTTCTCGGCGCAGAGAGCCAACTGCGGTAGCGGCCCCAGCGGCGAGTCCAGCCCCAGTGCCACCCTCACGGCCGCTCCCCCCGGCACGCTCAGCCAGTGCTGCATCTTCAATCCCTTCCCCCTTGCCCTCTCGCCCGGTGCCTTCGCCGGGTAGCGCGCCCCACCCCCCGCCGTACCAGGTGGACACCCCGCCAGCCTCCACGGAGAGTCTGCGTGCGGCCAAGCCCGCCAAGCCCAAGCCCAAGCCCAAACCGAGCCAGGCGTCAGGGATGCCCGATTTGGGAGCTCTGCAAGCGCGCATGGCTTCCATGGGGTTGGAGCCGCAGGCTGTGCAGGCTGGGTCGCAGGCTGTGCCTGTGCCTGGAGCCCAGCCTGTGCAGTCCCCTGCCCCTGCAAAACCAAAACCGGCAAAACCTAAACCAAAGCCCTCATTTGCAAAGCCAGCGGCTGCCGCGGCCCCCACTGCTGCCCCAGCTGTAGCGCCCTCGCAGCCCTCTTTGGCACCCGCACCCTCCACCCCCTCACCCTCAGAGTCCCTCGATCTACACACCCTCTGGTACGCGCAGCCAATGGACCAACTGCAACTCCCCGCCTCCCTCGCCGGGCGCTCGTACAGCTGCAGCGGCTCGGCCAACTCGAGCAGGCAGAACCTGACCCTCGCCGTGCGCCAGCCCGACCTGCGGGTCCTGCGCCTCGAGCTCGAGTGGCCCGTGGGGGCGCCGCAGCAGGTGGACGTCAAGCGCCACCTGGGGTTCCCGCCGCGGCCGCTGGCCCAGGCCGAGCTGGCGGCGCTGCCCTACGGCGAGGCGGTGGCCGCGTGGGCCGCGCAGCAGACCGGCCGCCGCGTGGGCGACGGCGAGTGCTGGACGCTCGCCAAGCAGGCGCTCGAGGCCGCCGGCGCGATGCCGTCGCAGGGCTATGTGCACGGCGCCGAGGTCCTCGTCCAGGAGGGCGGCCAGGTGGCGCGCAGCTTTGATATGATGCGCCGCGGCGACATTGCCCAGTTTACCAGTGCCCAGTTCGCCACAGGGTACACGGGGCCCAACCACACCGCCATCATCACCCATGTCGACCACTCGCGGCTGAGCGTGCTCGAGCAAAACGTCGCGGGCTCGCCGGTGCAGCCGGGCAGCTACGACCTGGCAACGATGCACGCGGGCACGCTGGTGATTTTCCGCCCGGCCGCGCCGGATTGGATTGAGCCTTTATGATTGAGCCTTTATAAATATAGCGGCGTCTATTTACACAGCAGTTTGGTGAGGTCCTCGAGGCTGACCAGGCCGCTGCCGTTGTCCACCTCTTTGATCAAGGCGTCCACCTCGGCGCCGCTCAGCGGCTCGCCCGCACTGACCAGCAGCCGGCGCAGCTCGGCGGCGGGGATCTGGCCGTTCTCCCCCTCGAGCACGCCGAGCACGCTGAGCGCGTCGCGCGCGGCCTGGCTGTCTCCCGGGATCTTGCGCCGCGAAATCATCGCCAAAAACTCGGGAAAGTCGATCGTCCCCGCCTGGTCGGTGCCCACCTCGGCGATCAGCGCGCTCACGTCGTCCTCGCTGACGGGGTGCCCCAGCGCCCGCAGCGCAGTGCCCAGCTCGCCGCTCGTCAGGTTCCCGTCGCCGTCCTTGTCAAATAGGCTGAACGCCTCCTTGTAGGCGGCGATCTGTTGGTCGGTGATTTTCTCTGACATGATTGCAAAGCGACCAAAAAAAGTGCCCAATGGCCTATGAATAAATATTAAAAACTCAGTTCCGAGTCGACGCTCTCGTCGGCGCGGCGCTTCACGCTCGACGGCACAATGTACCGCTTCTCCTGAAGCCGGCGCGGCGTCTCGAGCGCGTTGCGCACGCGCTTGGACGGCGACGCGTTGTCGTCGCAGTTGAGCTCCACTGTGAGCTTGAGCAGCCGCCGCTGCCGCTCGCTGAGGTCCGGCGTCATGGCGTTGACGGGCCGCCCCTCGAACGCCGCCATCATGAGCTGCTCGAACCGCGCTTCTTGTGCTTCGTGCGCGGCCAGTAGTGCCTCCCGCTGCGCCAGCTGCCCCTCCAACCGCTTGATCGTCGCCGCCTGCTCCTCAATCTTGGTGCGGTACTCGGTCACATGCAGATTCACCGTGCGCACGTTCTTGCTCGCCCGCGTCTTGATGTGCTTGGCGCGGTTCGCATAGTTGAGCGTATTGAGCGTGTCGTCATAGTGCCGCGCGTTGGGCGAGATGCACGCGACCATCACCGTCTTGCAGTTGCCACTAAGGCTGAACTTGAGCAGCCGGCTCAGGTTGGAGTCCCGGTACGGCACGTGCCCAGACTGCGTGCACAGCGCGTTGATGCACTTGCCCAGCGCCAGCAGGCTCTTGTTGATGTGCGCCCCCTCGGCAAACTGCTTGCCCACGTTCCGCGTGCTCGACGCCCGCTCGCTGCCCGCCAGGTCGATGATGCTCAGCACAGACGTCTCCTCCTGCCCGCTAAGCCCGGCGTCCAGCGGCGCCCGCACAACCCGCAGCTGCAGCACCGCGTGCGACCGGCTGCTCTGCGCGTTGGCGTGCGTCGACGCCTGCGCCCGCCGCGAGTTGCCCACCCTCACCAGCCGCTCCACCTCCTCCACGCACGTCGGCTCGTGCAGGCTGAGGTTGGGCACGTGCACGCCCCTCGCGTCCTCGCGGATCGCGAGATTCTGCGCCTCAGACAGCAGATCCCCTATCTTTTCATTGTAGATCTCCAGATACGACAGCTGCAGCGAGTGCTTGTGCGTGGTCTGCTTGGCCAGCTCGGCAAAAAGCAGCTCGTTCACGCGGTAAATCAGCCCGGGGTCCTCGGGAGTGCCGGAAATCGTGTGCGTCTTGCCGCAGCCCGTCGCCCCGTAGGCAAAGATCGTGGCATTGTACCCGCTCAGCAGGTGGTCCACCATCGACCCGGCGCTCTCTTCAAACACTTGTTTTTGCGTGGCGCTGCCATCAAACACGTGGTCATAACAGAAATTGTAGTTTTCTTGCTTTTCGCCCCGCGGGCACAGCGACACCATCTGCTCGTCCACGACTTTTACCAGCGTGCGGTTGGGCGGCTGTGGCTGGCCCCTGGGCGCGGCAGCGGCCGTTTGCGCGTCCTCCTGACCCGGACGCACGCGCACAACAACGCGTATGGCCTCCATGTGGGTCGTAAAGTAAACAAATTGGTCGTCAAGTAAACAAACTTGTCAGCGCGACCTGAGCGTCGTAAAAAAGGGGAAATTCAATTGCAAAAGGCAACTAGCGTCAACGACTAAAAGCGTCAATGCAGCAAATAGCCTCTAGGCGCCAAAAAAATTTGGCTAGCGGCTGAAACGTGCACCCTGCAACTCTTGCCGGCTTGGCAACTTATTCTGAAAATGGCAAGGTGCTTGCGAATATTATCGTGAGTGCCAAGGCCGTGGTGCTTGGCCTGCCGGTATTGGATGTTACGTCCGACAAGGCCGAGAGTGACGTTTGTGCTCGATGCTAGTTGTGCTCGATGCTAGCTCGGTTCCATTGTAAATCTACCCGCTTTGCAGTTATGCCTCGGTGCCCCTGAGCAATTTCTGAGGGTTTCAGCCACATCGTCACTGCAGCTGCAGCCTCAGCAGCCCTTGGCGTTTTCGAGACACAGCACGCAGGGGAAACTGAGTTTGAAGCAGGCCACGAGACAAGCATATTTTTTCAATGCCCCTGAAGGTTCCTGAAGGATTTTGGGGTTGGACGCAGGGGGGCGGGAGAATATGGGGCCGAATATAGTATCGGACTTGGTTTTGTACATAGCAGCGAAATACAACACATTGCTCATTTGAACAACCCACTGCCAACATTGCGCACGCACAACTCCAGAAATTCAAAATTATTTTCAAGTCAACGTACGTACGTTATAAAACATTATGCATTGGGTGATAAAAATTAGCTTCGTGCTTTGCAAAAGTGGCAGCGTCAATGCCGGGGTAGCCAGACGGCGAGGCCTCGCAGCTTGCAACAGTGGCCGGGGAGTTAAACTCGCAGTCCGAGGGGCTGAGCGTCGATTGCGGGCTGTCCCACAACTGCGGAGCACGCGGCACGTGGCGCTCGTTGAGGGTTTGGCATTCGCTCAGGAACCGGTTGAACAGGGCAATCACGTCGTAAGGCTCATAGCTGCTCATGCGGCTGTCCAAATGAGACACAGGAGCAACAATGAACGAAGTGAGCTCCTCAAAGAGGCTTGCATCACAGCTGTAGCGCGAGCTGAACTGGAGCTGCGCGCCACACAAGACATCAACCACGCTGCAAGCGACTTCAACAGCCACTTTGGCAAGGCGCGAAGGCAGGACCTCCAGGAGTTCCCGCTTGAATAGGCTGCACTCGCAAATGTGTTTGGCGAGCGCGCAATAAATAGCCGGGTCAGCGTACACGAGTTTTTGGTCCGCGTAAAGCTGGCCCACCTCTAGATCAACAAACTCAACCGCTGTAGGGGTTGAGATGTCCCATTCTAGGGCTGATAAAATGTGCAATTCCATCTCGCAGATGATTGTGCATGAAAAGGCGCCAGCGCACAAATACTCAATCTCTTTGACAGTGGGGATTCGGGACTTGTTGTCAAGGAACTTTGCGGCAATCCAAAAGCAGACGGCCCCGACCAGCTGGTAATGCCGGCCGTTTATGACTCGCCTGCTAGCGTAGCGGTCGAGCACATTGACAGCCAGTGAAAAGACTTCGCTTGTGAGGCCGAGAGAAGTCTGGAATTCTAGCAACATGCCCAGCAGCGGCGCGCGCATTGCCCATGTGTACTCTGGCTGCGTGTCCATTGTCTTGACTGTGGGAACTTTGCGAGTCTCGGCGACTTTCATTGCATCAGTGATATCAAAGATAACATCTTGTAGCGCGCTAACGGCGGCAAGATCAACGCATGAGGTGTCCATTGTGTCGATAAATGTTCAAGGGCCTTGAAAAAAAAAAGGGGGTAGGAAATGAGTTGCCAGGTGAGAGGAGTTGCCAGGGTAATATCGAGTTGATCGCAACAGGGAAAAAAGATCGATCAAAGATAGTGGCAATTGAAGCAAGATGGCAAGTTAGCAATTGAATTACTGCCTGCAGTGGTTGTGCAAAATTAGGTTGAGTTTAGAGTGTCTTGCGTACTTTGTATCTATCTGAAGTACCGAGGCTTTCTCTGTGTTTGTATTTTTCTCTCTGCAACCAACACCCGCTCAGCCTGAGAGTCCAAAGCGCTGCCTTTTATGTGATTACAGGAGTGCAATACCCTACATGGCGATCATGCATGCGTCATGCATATACTGCATGTAGGCACACAGCTAGAGCACGCGGTGACTAATAAATTGGCCATGCTTAGTCCTTATTGCCGCGAAACTCCACAGTAACGGCGGTGCCCTAACCCACTTTCATTTGAAGGTTTCGTCAAAGAGGCTGCTTTGCGGGTGAAAAATCCGCATTTCAAATTAAAGTTTTCTCGTAGAGCTATATTTATAGCAGATTAGTGGTGTGAATCGGCGCTCTACCGCATCAGCGATGTTTTTTTTGCACCTCGCAGAGAGGCGTTCAGCAGCGGCGCTGAGCTTTTTGCAGAGCCATGCCAGTTCTCCCGGCCGATGCATTTAGTATTTAGGGCCAAGTTGTAGCTCAGATGGCTTGGATTGCTGGCAACTGCCAAGCTGTCGCAGTTCGAGTGCTCGCAGTTGTCGTGCATTGATGATATGCAAGATGAAATTGGAGCGCGGGAACAATCAAGAGCCCGGATTTGGACAGAGAATTCAGCAACAAGGTGGTTGGCACGGCTCTGTTGGTTGCCATGCCGATGGTCCTGAAATAGACGCCCCCAAAACCCCGCATAACTGAAACCTGCCGCCAAAGGTTTTCACTAAAGCTGGTTTAAACGGCCTAGTCTAATTCCCAGAATTATCCCGGTAACCAACATCCCGGCTCGATGGAGCTGCAGGGTTACGCAAGTAGCACCAGACGCATGTGGACATGTGGCGTGTGCAGTTGTTGATCATCACGCCGTTCAATGGTGCGTGATGGCATTCGTGAAAAATTTATCGATTCTAGGATAGAGATATGACGCTAGGCTAGTTGTTCACCCCCTGGATGAATTCGAGCCGTGCATGCATAGTGAAAATTTCAGCCAGTCTCGGTGCGGAGCCTTACCATCAGGGTTGGGAACCAGCTTTTTTAGGAGCCTGCACTCAAGCCGGAATGTGTAATTGTGTGCGCACAGACCTTTTGGGAGCGAGCACCCACAACGCGGCTGCGGCCACGGGTGCACAGACGTCGAGGGCGGTTTTCTAAATAGCCAACAAGATCAGCGATAGAACGGCTCGGAGGCGTTTCTGGTTCAGCGCATGGTTCGGGTCTCCTGGTGATACAACAATCAGTGCTCAAGGCGTTGACGCATGGCCAATCACCCCCCCCTCCTTATTGATCTGCATGGCATGGCACAACATTGCAGTCGCTAGTCTAGACTATACAGAGATCCAACGTTTAGGCTGCAATCGCCCCTGTGGGCTTTGCCGTTATGGGACAGAATTAGCGTTTAGCATTGCATGATTATCCGCTCTTGGTAATGCGCGAGTTCAGGTACCGCGTTAGGTCGTCCATGCTGGGATAATTGTCCGGATTGACGGGCTTGTTCAGCAGACCGAGCAGGCTAGTTTCGCCTGAAATCAGTTGGGGCGCCGCGGCCTCTGGCGCTTGTGTGTGCACGGGCTGAGGATCTGCGGGGGCAGGCGCGGGGGGCTCGAGAGGGGCTGAATCTTTGACCTGCACCGGGGCTAACAAGTCCATAAGCGCATTTTGGTGGGCGGCTGCGTGTGAAACAGGTGGCAATGTTTCAGGCTGCACAGGAGCCGGCTCCGCAGCAGGGGTGACGGCAGAGGCGGTAGACCCCGGCCGGCTGAGAAGAGCCATGAGATCATTTTCGGGTTTTTTGGCAGGCGGCGAGTGTAGTAGTGATAGTAAATCAGTTGTGGGTGCAGATGGTGGTGCGGGAGCAGCGCCCTGTTTTCCAAGAATTGAGAGCAGCCCAGACCCCTGGCCCTTTGCCTGGCGCGAGGCTACCAGGTTCTGTAAAAGCGTGCTAGGGGGCACGGGAGGGGCACTAGAGCTCTTGCGAACACCGTGGTAGCTTTCAGGCAGCACAATCTTGACCGGCTCGACCACCTCCTGTTCTGAAGAAATCTGGTTGTGGTAGAGTCCCAAGACCTGCTGCGCATTCTCCATATCACTGGACTTGCCGCCCTTGATGAGATTGAGTAGGATTTCGGTGTCGCTGTTTTGTTTACTGGGCTTGAGTAGGTTGAGCAGGTTCTTTGCCGCGTCCTCATCGTTGGGAAACGACTCTTGGGCGTCCAAAACATTCTTGAGCGCCTTTGTCTCCTTGCTGGTGAGCGAAGTTGCAAGGCCCTTGGACTTGTTGATGTACTTTTTGAGGCCGCTCATAAAGGGGGCCGCCATGTAGTAGTGGCTGGTGTTTGAAGTGTGTTTGTTGAAGCCGGGCAGCTTTGCCACGCTGTGCCATCCGATTTTCGAGATTTCTTTGCGGGTCTGGGTCTCAAACACGGTGTCTTCGGGCACCCCGCGGATCACATAGAGCCTAATGTTTTTGCCCTGACGAGTAACCTCAAAGTAGTCCTTTTCTTGAATGTAGGGGGACATATCAAAGCCAGTTTCCTCCAGCACCTCGCGCACAGCGCATTCACTGTCTGGCTCGTTTTGATTGATTTTGCCCTTGGGGAAACCCCAGCTGGACCCGCGCCAGCCCTTCACCATGAGGACCTTGTCCATTTTCTGGTTGAGGATGATTCCTCCGCGTACCGGGATGAGCGACTTGTAGCTCTGGAACGTTGTTAACGCCTCCAAAGGGTCGGGCTGGTATTGGTAGAGGTAGGGCACTGCTGTAAAGATACGGTCCACAAATGTACGCAGTTTCATTGCTGGCAGCGATTGGTTGTCGACGCGTGCGAAATCCTCGTAGAACCAGTGGGCCTCTTCGATTTGGAAGAAAAGGCGTTCGGCGGTGCTCAGGTCTGCGGATGGGCAGTTGATAACGAACCGCACGGCGAGGTCCAGCAGGGTCTCGCCCAGGGAGTCATTTTTGAACGAATACTGCGGCAGCAACATTCACTTTTTGCGGGCTGATTTGGGGTAGTAGTAGCAGTGGCGGGCGGTGTGGCGGCCCGGGCGGTGCCCAGTCAGCGGCCGAGGAGGGGGGTCTTGAAGGGGGTGCTATCGCGCTGACCAATATTAAGCTGTGGCGGCTTGACGTAGAGGTGCGCATATGTGCATAAGCGACCTGTCGACCCATATGCGCACACGTGTGGCGCATGCATACCCCTGATCTCGGCTGAGATGACAAATTCGGGATGGTTTGCATAACCTCACAGGAACGTATGCACGGCCGCCTGCATATACGTGCAGATAACGTCATTGCGAGATAATTGGCTGCGGGGCGGCTTTGATTGTTTCGCGGAGGCGTTGGCGTGGTTGGGTGGTAAAGTATTTCAAATTAGCGCAGTACCCTGAGTACCCTGAGCAGTACCCTGGTCAGTACCCTGGTCAGTACCCTGGTCAGTACCCTGAGGGGTCACCTGTGCATGCCATTGTCCCAAAGCGGACACAATTAATGCAGCCCGGTTGCACCAGCCCCTCGATTCCGAGCGCTGAAGCCGAGTGAGTTTCTAGCACTAGGCGATCTTGGCGGGTATATTTTCAAGGCGTGCGTGCACCTTAAACGTCCCCGGGTCTTGGCATCTTGGGGACGGCAGATATTTTTTTTTCTTTCATTTAATTTCAGAGATCCTCTAATAAAACCTGTATTGCTTTTGTTAATTTTGGCAAATCTCCGGGGCGGGATTTTTGACAGCTCTGCACGTTACGTTGTCTCCCTGGATACAATGCACGTCAAAAGTGGCAGTTACGATAGAGGCATGGGAGCGGCCGTGGCAGCCGGATTTATATGCTATGGCTCTGAAAAAAAAGAAATGACGCCAGGCGCACAGAGAATAAGGGTCTGCGCATATTATGCACGGGAGCTCTTGCAGCAGCAAGGCCGATGCGTAGGGTTACGTCAGGGTCGAGGGGCCGCGTATGCAGAGAAGGGCGAAAAAAACGCAGCGATTGAGGGTCCTTAAAGATCGACTTTGGAATCGAAGGTATTAGGAGTGGTTTGGCTGGGAGTTGAGGCCATTGCGGTTGAGGCGAGGTCGGTGCCAAGGGTGTCCAAAGTAGTTGCGAAAGTAGTTGCCAGGGTATCCAAAGTACTTGACAGGGAATCCACAGCACTAAAAGTACTCGAAACAGCCATTTCAGAACCCTGACCCTTGCCGGCCCATTTCGCCAAGCCAATGAACCGCGCCAAGGCCCAAAACAAAAGCCTTAGTGGTAACCTGAGGATGCGGCGGTAAACAATCCAGCACAGCACGGCAAACAAAAACGATAGGGCGAGCTGCATCTGCCGCCTGTCGCGGGTATCTGCCTGGTTGAGGATGCGCACCAGCTGCTTGGATCCATTGAGGAGCACGTCAATGCCCGAGTACTGCTCCTCTGCCTGCTGCAGAGCCCTGGTGGACGTTTCGAGCTCCTCAATGTTGAGTTCAGACCGGAGCACTTCGGCCTGTGCGAGCTGGTGGATCCGGCGCAAATTCGCCGATATGTCTTGTGCGACCGAGAGCGATGGGTTTGAGGCGAGTTCTTGATCGAGTAGTGCCTTGGCGGCAGAGGGGGAGGTCTCGGAGGCATCAGAGGCAGAACCCCGGCCCTTGACCGTCAAGCGCGTGTTGAGCCACTTGTTGTCGCGCGCCGCCCTCGCCGCGAGCTGGGCGTCTTGCAGTTTGTGCCTGAGCAGCCTGAGCTGGTCAAAATCGTGCTGGATCTGGGCCGAGGGCGCGCCTGCGGGTGCACCCGCGCAGAGCTGTGCGAGCTGTGCGAGCTGGGCGTCGTTCTCGAGCGCGGCAACCTTGAGGAGGATCCGGTCCACCATGGCCTGCGCCTCGGCCGCGGGGCCGCTGTACTTGGCCAGGGCGTCGATCAGAACGAGGCACTCTTGCACCGGCGGTGTCATCATGGCGCACATTTTGGGAGCCGGGCCCATTGGCTGCCTGGTCGCTGCGTCGCTGCGGGCAACGCCCACGCTCATCATGCGCAACGAGGCCAAGCGGCTGCACCTGCGCCAGCTCGACAACACCCTCAGGATAGTCGGCAAGAGCGACCTGGCTCGGCGGGTAGAAGCGGTGACCGCGCGGGATGTGGGCCCCGTGGACACGCTGATTGTGTGCACCAAGGCGCAAAACACGCTCGAGGCGCTGGCGCCGCTCAAGTCCAAGCTGGGGCCGTCGAGTCTGCTGGTGCTGTTGCAGAACGGCATCGGGGTCGAAAACGAGCTGCACAGGCTCTGGCCCGAGGGAGGGCCCAAGGTTTCGTATGGAATCACAGCCCAGGGCGTCAAGAGTACCCCCGTGGCCTACACATTTGAGCACACCGGGCTGGGCCCGTTCATCTTCCCAACGGGGTCGTTGACGGCGGCCGACTTTGACGGGGCGGAGGTTGTGGAGCTGAGCGAGGCCGAGTTTACGCGCCAGCGGGTGCTCAAGCTGCTCGTGAACGCGGTGATCAACCCGCTCACCGCCGTGCTGGACTGCCCCAACGGGCTAGTGGCGAGCGACGCCCTGAGGCGCATGGCTGAGCGGCTGGTACGCGAGTCGGTGTCGATTGTGAATGCGCACCATGGGTTTAGCTTTAGTCCGCAGGAGGTGCTCGACACGGTGCTGCGGGTTGCGACCGAGACCAGCGGCAACACGAGCTCGATGCGGGCTGATGTGCAGCGGGGGCAGCCCACTGAGATTGGGTATATTAATGGGTACCTTGTTGATATAGCGACGCGGGCGGGGTTGAAATCGCTGCGCAACAAGTTTGTGATGGACTTGGTAGAGGCCAAGGGGAGGACTGAGAGGGGGTTGTTGGAGCGGGCGTCACCGTTTGTGGGGTGCTGAGTGAATCTGTAGTGAGGTCGGGGTACTTAGGTGTGTACTAGGTGTGTAGGTCTGTTTCAGGTCTGTACTAGGTCTGTACTAGGTACATACTGAGTCCTGTACTAGGTTCTGCACTGAGGTATTGAGCTCTGAGGACATACTAGCTACTACTCAATGGTGCTCATAAAACCCAAAGGCACTTCAAGACGCTCACGCTAGCACAACTTTATAGCGCCGCACGCCGCTCCCCCCCTCCATCATATCTGTAGCTATCAGCTTAATCTAACTATTCCCCTGATTATTTCTTTTTGCGCGGGGTGACCGGGCGGGACTGGGCAGGGCCCGGCTGGATCTGGGCGGGCTTTTTCTTCTTTTCCGTGGGCTTGAGGATCTGGAAGGAGCACAGCAGGCTCTCGTCGACGCTCATCATGGCGCCCGCATTATCAAAGTCGCCGCAGTAATTCGGGGCGCTAAACAGCGTGACGAGCTGGCGCTTTGCGAAAAACTCGTAGCCGTCCTCGACCACCTGGTGAGCCCTGCAGATGAGATCGAGCTCGTGGCGGTCCAAAAACCGCGAGACCACGTCGGGGCCGAACGTGAAGCTGATGTTGCGGTCGTTGTCGCCCCACCCGGTAATGTCCTTGTTTGGGTCGCTCCACAGCAGGTCGCATAGCAGGCCAACGTCGGGGATGTCTGTGGGGCGCATCACGCGGCGGATCTGGTCCATGCTCTTGAGGTCCGGGCTCAGGCCGCCATGCATTGTAAGGATTTTTTCGTCGATGATGGCCGCGATGGGCAGGCAGTTGAAGCAGTCTGTGAACGTGCGCCAGAGCTTGATGTTGTAGCGGCGCTTGCACTCGTCGTAGAACCCGTACAGCCGGTTGACCGAGGCGCTCTCGTGGTTGCCCCTGAGGATGAAAAAGTTCTCGGGGTACTTGATTTTGTACGCCAGCAGCAGGCAGATGGTCTCGAGGCTCTGCTTACCGCGGTCGACATAGTCGCCGAGAAACAGGTAGTTTGCCTCGGGCGGGAACCCGCCGTACTCAAACAGGCGCAGCAAGTCGTAGTACTGGCCGTGGATGTCGCCGCAGATCTTGATCGGCGCCTCGAGCTCGAGCAGGATGGGCTGCCCGATGAAAATCTCGCGCGCCTTGGTGCACAGCCAGCGGATCTCGTGCTCCTGCAGATGCACCGCCTTGCCGGGCCGGCTCCCGCGCACCTCGAGCAACCGGTCCACGATGCTGTCAATATCCGGGTCTGCTACGTCGCGCATTAGAGGAAAAAGGGTGACGTAACTCTGGCTGACTTGCTGCGGGGGGTCGAGGCAGGGGGCGGAGGGGGGGAGAGGTGAGTGGATGGTTGTTGGTTGTTGGATTGTTGGTCGATTGTTGGACGAGGGTGGTGTTGGTGGTAGGCAATGGGTCAAGATTAAACATCTCACTCGGCGCCGCTTTCTTTCTCTTTCTCTTTGTTTTTCTCTCTCTCTCTTTTTCTTTGTGCTTTTTTTTTCTCTCTCTCTCTCTCTCTCTCTCCCTTCTCTCCCTCTCATCCCCAATCCTCCTTCCGGCTCAGTTTGTGCTTTGTAACTAATGCCCGAGTCGGACAGCCCAGTGGGGTCCAAGAGCGAGACCAAGTACGACGCCGGGGGCATCCAGCACGCGCTGTCGTCGGCAAAACTCGGGGCCGAGGTGCAAAACATGGTCCAATGGTTCGACGCGCTCGGCGCCGGCGAGCGCATGGCCGTGCTGCACACCCTCGCCGCAAAGTGCACAGAAACAGAGCTGCGGTTCCTCAGGGACACCGCGCAGCACTCGCAGATTGGGGTTTTCGACCGCCTGGCCGCGGAGCAGCCGCATCTCGAGAGCCACCGGTCGCCGCTGCGGCTGGCCAAGGACGTGCAAAAGGCGGCGCCCCAGCCGCCGCACTCGCCCATGCGGCCGTACATTGGCAAGCAGGACCACTTTGCGCAGGCGTTCCTGCGCCCACAGACGTTCAACCCCTGGCCGCTGAGCCAGGAGATCATTCGGCCCAAGAGCGCTACCGATTGGTGGAGCACGCCGCAGCCCAAGCCGATCGGCCGGCCCAAGGAGCTACACCATAGTGACGGGGAGGGCGAGCGTCGGCGGATGGTGAGTGCCCCGTCGACGCCAACTCCTTCAGCCCAGGTGGTTGGGGGCTCAGGGGGAGCCCAGGCTCACGCCCAAACCCAAGGCCAGGCCCAGGCTCACGCCCAGGCCCAGGCCCAGGCCCAGACCAAGGCTCAACCCCCTCCCTCCCTCCAATCCCCCCACAAACCAGTCAACTACATGGACCCAGCCCTCCTCGCAGATATGGGCGCCTGGCTGCGCTCGCTCCGCCTCCACAAGTACACCGACAACCTCGGCGGAATGAGGTGGCAGGAGGTCATCCAGCTCAACGACGCCGAGCTCGAGGCCCGCGGCGTCAACGCCCTCGGCGCCCGCCGCAAAATGCTCAAGATGTTTGAGGAGATAAAAGCCGCCCAGGAGGCTGGCAAGCTCGGCCCTGGCGGCCGCATTTAGGAGCCCTGGCGGCTCGAAAAAAGGCTGTGCCTGTATGCTACGTTAAAATAAATAATGCAAGAGATCCTCCTGTCCGGGGGGGTATGTGTGCTGCAGAAAGTCCTCTGTTGTTTGGTTGACCTGGGCGATGATCTCGTCGCAGACGTTGCTGGCGGCGCGGGTCTGGGAGGCGTGCAGCTTGCCCAGCGTCGGGAGCAGAAAGTTTGTCACAAACCCCTTTTGGTTGTTGCGCATCCGCTCCCACGCCTCCTCGAGCGTCTTGGGCAGCGGCTCGCGCGCAAACACCATAATGTGCGGCAGCATCGGCAGCCCGCGCGACGCGCGGATATCGCGCTCGTTGCGTATCTCCACTGTGATGCACATGGACTGCCGCACCGACGCCGCAAACACCCGCGACGCGTTGCCAATGTCGGCCAGCTTGATCAGAAAGCTCAGCAGCGCCTCCACCCCGGACAGCTCGTCCACGAGCGGCACGCACATGAGCCCGCGGTGCTTGGCCATATCGGTGGCCACAATTAGCTTGTCAATGTCTGCAGAGACAGAGGCGGACGCGCCGAGCTCCGGAAGCAGCACCCCGAGCATCTTGGCGTACACCTTGGAGTGAAACTCCTCCAGGGTCGCGTACTTGGCGCCCCACGCAGGGTTCACCTCCTTGACGGTCCCGGTGCTAAACCCAGGGTGCAGCAGGTCGTGGCCAAACGCCGCCATCACCAGCACGCCCCGGTGGTACCGGGTTAGCGGCTTGCTGGTCTCGGGGTACACCACCCGCAGCCCCAGATAATAAACGTACTGCACAACGTCCACAATGTGCCGGAACGAGTGGTACCCCCGGAACCCATACGCGGACCGCAGCGTCGAGCACATGTAGAGCACCCGCTCAAACGACACGTCCAGGTCCAGGAGCGCCAGCCCCCGCTGGAAAAGAGTCGCCGCCACTACCAGCACCTCGTCCAGCGTGTAGTCCCAGACGTTGAAGGTGATTTTGTCGAGCGTCTCGTCGCGGTTGATGCGCTCGAGCTGGCTGGGGGAGATAATGTCCTCCACGGTCAGGGTGCCATCGTAGACGACCGCGGGGATCTCAAATGACTCGGCAGTCACGCGGGCAATCAGCATGTCGAGGTCCTTGGCGTGGAGCGCGGCGCTGGCCGCATGCAGCGCTTGCTCGCTGCAGGGCCACTCGACAACGGCGTTTTTGCGCGCCTGGAGCAGGAATTTGCACCACGCAACCAGGCTCTTGTCGGTTGAATCTGTGATCAAAAAGGTGGGCGCAGTGCTGCAGAGCACGTCCCGGGCAGGGTCGGTAGTCGGCTTGAGCAGGAAGCCGAGCCCTTGGCAGTACTGCAGCAGCTGAGGACTGGGTTCCCGCACGTGCAATAGTACTTGGGTGGGTCCTGTCTGCATTGCGGTACCACGAGAGGAGTGTATGTGTGTAGAAAAAGTGGAGAGTGTGAGTGGGTTGGGATATTTAGCGCGAGGGCAAGGGTTCAACGACTAGGGCTAGGGTAGGGCATTACGTTTTTCAACGGTTTTTCGTTTCCGACTAGTTCGGCTAACGCTTGTATTAGTTAATGGCCAATCGATTGGCACGGGTTTAAGTGGGGTTTAGTAGGTTTTAGTGGGCTAGCGCTGGGCTGATTAGAGTAGCAAACAATTTAAACCTTGATTAGACGATTGGGGCTGCAGGGTACTGCGCTAGACGCCCCGATCGGGCGCAACGCCTGGCTCCCGATGGGTAATTTCTTTTTTTTGTTCCCGCCGGGCCCCACAACAGGCTTAACAACAGGCTCCACAAAAGGCTCTACAAAAGACTCGGGCTCGATCTTCATCCCTACATGCAGCCAAGACGCATGGTCACAAGCTTTGCGTTAGGCGAGCCAGGGCGAGGTGCGCTAGCGAGACCCACGTTTCCACTTGAACCAACCGCGTTTTCTCGTACTCTTGTGCTCACGCCTCGATATGTTTACCCTACCTGCCAAGTGCCAAGATCGCCGAGCACGCATAACGATCATCGCCCTAACCCTCAAAATAAGCTGCCGCTTGAGCCTCACGCAAAGTGGCCCAAAGTAAGCTCCCAAAAAAAAAAATACAAATAAATAAAATCTATAATCACGGCTCATCAAGATAGCCCTGCTCGATAAACCGAATCATCCAGTCGTCAATCGGCCCGATGTGCGAGTCGTCCTCCTCGGACTCGCTCTCAGACTCTTGCTGCTTGACCTCCTTGCCGGCAAACTCGTCGTCGTCCATCTTTGCCTCGTTGAGCGCGATGTTGGCTGCAGCGCGGTCGTCGTCCTCCTCTGCATCGGCGAGCGCCGCCTCGAGGTTCTGGGGCACGTCCGGCGTGGGGCCCGGCTCGCTCGACTCGCCAGTAATTATGTCCTTGACGTTGAACTTTTTAAAGTAGTCAGTCGTAAACTCGCCCTCCTGGATCACCACATTGTCGAGGATGCTCTTTTGGGTCGCCTTGCGCAGAATGTTGGACTCGATGGTGTACTCGGACACAAAGCGGTAAATGTGCACGTCGCGCGTCTGCCCGATGCGGTGGCAGCGGTCCTGGCACTGCCGGTCCATCGCGGGGTTCCAGTCCGAGTCGTAAAACACGACCGTGTCTGCGCCGGTCAGGTTGATGCCCAGGCCGCCCGAGCGCGTGCTGAGGATAAATACCGGGATGGTGTCGTCCTTGTTGAACCGCTCGGTGAGCGCCTGGCGCTCCTCGACGCGCGTGGCGCCGTCCAGCCGCAGGTACCGCCAGCCGTGGATGTTGAGGAACTGCTCGAGAATGTCGAGCACGCGCGTCATTTGCGTAAAGATCAGCACGCGGTGGCCGCCCGAGATGAGGTCGCGCAGCAGACCGTCGAGCCGCTGCAGCTTGCCGCAGTCGTACTGCAGCAGGCGCTTGTCGGGGAACTGGATCGAGAGGCGCATCTGGGTTTTGTGGAAAGTCATGTCGCGGGAGAGTGACTCCATTTCAAACAGGGGCCCTGACAGGTGCCCTGTGGGCCCCGCCAAAGGGCCCGCCAAAGGGCCCGCCTGCAACAGCGGCTGGTCACGGCACACCACCTCGGGCGTCACCAGCGCAAACCGGTCAATGATGGGCGCCAGCTGGCGCTCGCGGTCATTGATGCCAAGAATCAGCTGGTCAAACTCAAAATTCCAGTTGTAGCCGCGGCTGGGGCGGTTCAGCGGCGGGAATCGCGGCGCCATGGTCACCACCCTGCGCACGTCCGAACCATAGAGCGGCACGCGGTTGGTCCTGAACCAGCTCAGGTAGAGCGCACGCTTGCGGGCAATTTCGCGCTCGATGCGGCGTTTTTCCACCGCAAAGCTCGCCCACTTTTGCAGGCTCGTGAGCTCGCCGACCCCGGGCTCGGGGATCGCCTCAATCCGGGCCAGCTCGCCAATCGCGGTGGTAAAATGGGCCTGGCTCTGCGCCAGCAGGCAGTACCCGCGGTGTGCACCCTCATAGTAGGGCAGCGCAAGGTTGAGAACGTCCAGGTTGACCTGCTCGAGCCACCCGCCGCGCAGGGTAAACTGCCTCGCGGTGTGCTCATAACGCGACGGCACGCTGGTGGGAAGCGCCCACGACGTCTTGATGGGCCGCACCTCAAACAGGTCGGGGTGATTGCACACCTTGCGCAGCTGCATCAGGCAGTTGAGGATGCCCATAAAGTTGCCGCTCGCGAGCGTCTCCCTTGTCTTTGTGCGGCTCATAAAGTCGTCGTACAGGTACCGCTGGCGGTTGGACAGCTTGCAGTACAGCACGTGCTCGTACTTGCCGGGCATCTGCTTCTCGACGTCGACCTTGAGGCGGCGCAGAATGTACGGCCGCAGCACCTGGTGCAGCTTGGCGATCGTGTTGCGGGTCTCGGCGTCGGCCTCCAGGCCCTCCTCGACCATCGTGTCCACCGGCCGGCTGAACCACTCCTGAAAGTCCTCCAAGTTGGCAAACCCCTCGGGCATCATCTGAGTGCCCTTTGACGACGGCATCAAAAAGTACAGCAGCGACCAAAGCTCGACCAAATTATTCTGCAGCGGGGTGCCCGTGAGCAGCAGCCGCCGCTCGCTGTTAAAGTTGAGCAGCGCCTGCCAGCGCTGAGAGCGAAAGTTTTTGATGTTGTGGGCCTCATCGAGAATCATGTACTTCCAGCGCTTGCGCTTGAACGCGACCTGGTCCTGGATCACCAGCTGGTACGAGGTGATGCACACGTGCCATGTGTCCTCCTTGTTCCAGCCGCGGCGCTTGTCCTTGCGCTGCTGGGGGTTGCCGTAGTAGGTGAGCACCTTGAACCCGGGGGCGAACCGCTTAAACTCCATCTCCCAGTTGAGCATGACGCTTGTGGGCACCACAATAAGGTGCGGGCCCCACGTTTGTTTTTCGCACGCCAAATAAGTCAATAGCGAGATGGTCTGGATGGTTTTGCCGAGCCCCATCTCGTCGGCCAGGATGCCGTTTGTTTGCGAGTTGTAGAGGCCGGCCAGCCAGTCGAGGCCGTCGCGCTGGTACTCGCGGAGGGTACCTCTGAGCAAAAAGGGGGGCTCGATTTTGTGTTCTCGGGGTTCAGGTTGGGGCGAGGTGAGGGGTGATTCCGGTTGGGCGGGAGAGGATACCAGTTGGGTATGTTCTTCGGGTTCAGTTTTTGGTTCCATTTTGGTTGCATCTGCATCTGCTTCTGCTTCTGCTTCTGCTTCTGCTTCTGCTTCTGCTTCTGCTTCTGATTCTGCGTCTGCCTCCTCTGCTTCCTCCTCCTCTGCCTCTGCCTCCTCCTCACCCTCACCCTCACCCTCCTCCACCCTCTCATCGTCCATATCAACATCACTCTCACTCCCTTCAAACTCACTCTCGTCGTCCTCAACCTTGCCCAAAAGCATCGCCAACGCAGACGGCTCCTTCTCGGGCTCAGACTCGGACGCAGACCGCATCGACGCGTCCGACTCCTCCACCTCTTCGTCGCTCGAGGCTATCCGCATGCCCATAATGTGCTTGTACTTTTCTTTGAGCTCCTCGGCCGTGAGCTCCGCGTCGTCGCGGTGGTCACTCTCGGCCTCGCTCGAGAGAGCGTCCATCTCGTCCTCCAGCGACTGCGGCGCCTGTGGCGCCTGCTGGTCCTTGAGCAGCTGCTCGCTCTGCTCGAGGATCTGGTTGAGGTACTCCTTGCCCCTGATCTTGTTTTCCTCGTCAAGGGCCTGCTGGCGGCGCTGCTCGACAACCTTTTCCGCGAGCTTCCATTTTTTGAGCACCTCCGCGGCCAGCTTGCGGTGGAACTGCCGCAGATCGCGCTCCTCCTCGCGCCTTTGGCGGTCCTCGGCGCCAGCCTGCCGCTTAAAGTGCGCCTCGACCGTCTGCGCCCACTTTTTCGCCGTGTTGAGCAGCTGCTTGCGAATGTTCATGTACGCCTTGCCGCCGTAGATGGCGTTGCCCACAAGGTAGTCCTGGTGCGAGTTGGTGCGCTGCTGGTCGGCGAACTTGGCGATCCCCGCGTTGCGCGCGCGCTCCTCGACGCTCTCGAGCTTGCCTGACCGGCGCGCGGCCTCGATCTTTTGCTCGAGCTCGGCGCGGTCGGCCACCAGCTGGTCCCATTTGGCCGCGTCCAGCGCCTGGTCCTCCTCGATGGAGCGGTAAGACGCGAGCAGGGCATCCAGCGAGCCAAACTCGCCCTTGACCAGGTGGCTGGGGTGCGTAAATGTGATTTTTTGATTGGGGTCAATCTTGACGGGCTCCTCGGGTTCGACCTCCTCGGGCTCCTCAACCTCGAGCTCCTCTGGCTCCTCGGGCTCAACGGACGGCTCCTGCTTGAGCTTGCTTGAGCTTGGGATGTGTACATGCTTTTGCCGCTTGGCCGGACGCTCCTGAGAGTGCACCTCTGCCAGCACCCGCTCCTGGAGGCGCGAGATGTTCTTGCGGTCGACACGCGTCGCGGCCGCGTTGAGCGCCGGCTGCCACACGCTGTGCTGCGCGCGCCATCGCTGGTACACGGCTGTGCGGTCCTGCTTGGCCACCACCGGGTCGTAGTACACCAGCGAGACAAACTTCTCGAGATGGTAGAGCAGCGGCACATTATCGTCAAGCCGCCTGGCGATCGGCACCAGGTCAGCCTCTGAGACGGCTTTAGGCTTTGGTTGCGGCGCGGGCTTGGCCGCTGGCCGTGGCCGCTTTTGCTTTCTTTTCGCGGGCTTTTTGGCCTGCACCGGCGGCTCTGGGGCCGGGGGCGCCGGCGCCGCCGGGGCGAGGTGCTTTGCCTCGACTTGCTCGCTAATCCGCGAAGACCTGCGCATCGAGTGAGACTGGAATAAAGTGTGCAGCGCTGATGAATGGGTAGGCTGTGGCGGGGTGGCGGGGTGGCGGGGTGGCGAAGGGGGTGAAGAAGCAAAAAGGCTAGGCCCTAGGGTACATGGGCTCCGCGCACGATATTCAGCGCAACGCGCACCACCGGGTACTCCCCTCTGGCACCACATTCTGTGCACCCACCCCGGCACCCCCATCGCCCTCCCTCCCCCCGGCGGGTCCCCCCCCCCTATCTCTCCCAAGCTGTTTGACTAATTTTCAAAAATGCCCCCCAAAGCTAAAGCCGCCCCTTTAATCGGTATCACCGCCGACAAGGCCGAGGATTTCCCCAACTGGTTCAGCCAGGTGCTCACCAAGGGCGAGATGCTCGACTACTATGACGTTTCCGGGTGCTACATCCTGCGCCCCAGCTCGTATTTCATCTGGGAGCAGATTCAGGACTCGTTCAACAAAAACATCAAGGCGATCGGCGTGCAAAACGCCTACTTTCCCATGTTTGTGTCGTCCAAGGTGCTCGAGCGCGAAAAGGACCACATCGAGGGGTTCGCGCCCGAGGTGGCGTGGGTGACCCGCGCGGGCTCCACCGACCTCGAGGAGCCGATCGCGATCCGCCCCACCAGCGAGACCGTCATGTACCCGTACTACGCCAAGTGGATCCGGTCGTACCGCGACCTGCCTCTGCGCCTCAACCAGTGGAACTCGGTCGTGCGCTGGGAGTTCAAGCACCCGCAGCCGTTCCTGCGCACGCGCGAGTTTTTGTGGCAAGAGGGCCACACGGCTCACCTGAAATTTGAGGGCGCCAACGAGGAGGTCCGCCAGATTTTGGACTTTTACAACGACATCTACAAGGACCTGCTGGCGGTGCCGATGGTCAAGGGCCAAAAGACCAGCAAGGAAAAGTTTGCCGGGTCGCAGTTCTCGCTGTCGTGCGAGGGGTACATCCCGACGACCGGCCGCGGCATCCAGGGCGCCACCTCGCACTGCCTGGGCCAGAACTTTTCCAAGATGTTCAACATCTCGGTGGAGGACCCCGAGGCGCAGGAGGGCGAGGACAAGCCCAAGCTGCACGTGTGGCAAAACTCGTGGGGTTTGAGCACGCGCACCATCGGCGTGATGGTGATGGTGCACTCGGACAATAAGGGCCTCGTGCTGCCGCCGCGCGTGGCGCAGACGCAGGTGCTGATTGTGCCCTGCGGGCTGACCGCCAAGACCTCCGAGGAGACCAAGGCGAGCATCATCTCCAAGTGCAAGGAGGTCGAGGCCGAGCTCAAGGCGGCGGGCATCACCGTGACCGGCGACTACCGCGACAACTACTCGCCCGGGTGGAAGTTCTCCAACGGCGAGCTGATGGGCATTCCGCTGCGCATCGAGATCGGCCCCAAGGATCTTGAGAAGGAGCAGTGCGTTGTTGCTCGCCGCGACAACTTTGCCAAGGAGTTTGTGCCGCTGAGCGGGCTGCCCAAGGCGTGCGCCGCCATCATGGACAAGATGCACGACGACATGTACGCCAAGGCCAAGCAGGAGTTTGACGACCACATCAAGCAGGTGGCCAAGGTCGACGAGATGGCCTCGTGGCTCAACAAGCGCTATGTGCTGCTGGCGCCGTTCTGCGGCGAGGAGTCGTGCGAGGACCGCATCAAGGATATCACCGCCAAGCAGAGCGCTGCCGAGCAGCAGGACGACCGCGCGCCGTCGATGGGCGCCAAGTCGCTGTGCACTCCGTTTGAGCAGCCCGAGTTGGTTGCGGGCACAAAGTGCTGTGCGTGCGATCTCGATGCCGCTGCGTTTACTTTGTTTGGCCGGAGCTACTGAGTGTAAAGTGGTTTTAAAAAAGTGCGTTTTAGTTTTAGCTTTAATTCACATCGCACAACGCCCGCAGCTCGTCGTTGCGGCGCTTGAGATCGGCAAGCACCCGCTTGAGGCTGTCGATCTTGGCGTCGTCGAGGTCAGGGATGTCGGTCGGCCGCTGCGCCTGCGTGTAGCTGATCTTGAGCAGCTGCGACTGCAGGTCGGGCAGCTGCTGCTGCTCGAGGCGGCAGTCGAGCACCTGGCAGTTGGGGCTCAGCGAGTTGCACGCGGCGACATTTCCGTCGGCGTCCAGGTCGACCAGGATACTCACGTCGTCCTTTTCCTGGTCGGCCACGTCCAGGGCGGGGTTGAATTGGTCGTCGCAGTAAACGTAGTGGACCTGGGGGTACACGGTGTGTTTGGGATTGTGGGTGTCTTTGAGGACGACAAAAGTGTCCATGGGGTGGGGGGGATGGTGATGGGGAAGGGGGGAGGTCTAGGAAGGGTAGATAGAGGGAGGGAGGTCTAGGAAGGGTAGATAGGGGAGGAGGGTGCTTAATAGTACTTGAAATAGTGCCTCATGCTAATAGGCTAAAGTACCAAAGATAAATGCAGGCAATTGGCGCTCCTCACATGTAAAGTGTCCCAGCACGTGCACCATGTGCACCATGTGCATGTGCTGCAACACAAATTATCCCTTCACCCCCCTCTAAACACTCCCCCCTTGTACCCCTTCACCCCCCCCTTCATTTTGTCATCATGCTTGACATTCTCCAATTCATCGAAGAAAAGGGCGGCAACCCCGAGCAAATCCGCAAATCCCAGGCGGCACGCGGCGACAGCGTCGAGATTGTCGACGAAATTATCGCCATGTACAAGGCCTGGACAAAGACCCGCTTCAGCCTCGACGAGCTCAACAAGGAGCAGAACAAGCTCCAAAAGGAGATTGGCAAGCGCTTCAAGGCCAAGGAGGACGCCTCGGACCTGCTCAAGCAAAAGGACGAGCTCGCCGCCAAGAAGGCCGAGCTCACCACCAAGGAGCAAAAGGACGAGGCCGATATGCGCCAAAAGGTGAACCTGGTGGGCAACCTCGTCCACTCGAGCGTGCCTGTGTCTGACGACGAGGCCAACAACGAGATTGTGACCTTGTGGCAGCCCGAGGGCGTCTCGCCCGAGTCGCAGAGCGCCAAGGCCAAGCACTCGCACAACGAGGTTCTTGCGCGCCTCGACGGCTTTGACCAGGAGCGTGGCACCAAGATCGTCGGCCACCGCGGTTACTTTTTGCGCCAGTGGGGCGTCTACCTCAACCAGGCGCTCATCAACTACGGCCTCGAGTTCCTGGGCAAGTCGGGCTACATCCCGCTGCAGACGCCGCTCATGATGAACAAGGACATCATGGCGCGCACCGCACAGCTGTCGCAGTTTGACGAGGAGCTGTACAAGGTGATTGACGGCAACGAGGAAAAGTACCTCATCGCCACCAGCGAGCAGCCCATCAGCGCGCTGCACATGAATGAGTGGTTCGAGCAGCCCCAGGAGCAACTGCCTGTGCGCTACGCCGGCTACTCGACCTGCTTCCGGCGCGAGGCCGGCTCCTCGGGCAAGGACGCTTGGGGCATCTTCCGTGTGCACGAGTTTCAAAAGATCGAGCAGTTCTGCCTTACCGAGCCCGAGAACTCGTGGCCCGAGTTTGACCGCATGATCGGCCTGAGCAAGGCCTTTTACGAGAGCCTCAAGCTGCCTTACCGCGTGGTGTCGATCGTGTCTGGAGAGCTCAACAACGCCGCCGCCAAAAAGTACGACCTCGAGGCGTGGTTCCCGTTCACCAAGGAGTACAAGGAGCTCGTGTCGTGCTCCAACTGCACCGACTACCAGAGCCGCAACCTAGAGATCCGGTGCGGCGTCAAGAAGATGAACGAGCGCGAGAAAAAGTACGTGCACTGCCTCAACTCGACGCTGTGCGCGACCGAGCGCGCGCTGTGCTGCATTCTCGAGAACTACCAGACCGAGGACGGGTTTGTGGTTCCTGAGGTGCTTCGCCCGTACCTGCCCGGCAGTCCTGAGTTTTTGCCGTACGTGCAGGAGGCTCCCAAGAAGAAGCAGTGAGGTGCATTAATTACTCTGGCTTAGACAATAAATAGTTAGCTATGGGGTGGAGCTGCGGTGGAGCTGCGGCGGCCTCAGATTGAAAACCGTTTTAGGGTTAGGATCAGCCTCTGAGGAGTCTTTTGAGATTCAGAGGCCTGGGGAGGGAACAGCTGAAGCCTCAGTTTGAGTGGTCTGAGCTACAGTTTGAGGGGTCTGAGGGGCATCAGGAGCATCAGGGGCTTCAGAAAGAGGAGCCTCAGAAACATCCTCAATAGACTTTCTCCCATCAAGCACATCCCTAGCCGCCTCAGCGGTCCCACTAGACACCCCCTCTAGAAACTCGCTCCCCTCAACCTCAACCACACCCTCCTTATTCTCGCCAAAAATAGTCGACTGGAACTTTTGATCATGCCCCATGAGCACCTGCTTTTCAACCATCTGCCGCAACCAGTCGGCCCTCGAGTCCACGCGGGCCCCCGAGCCCTGCATCTCGTGCGACCCCTGCTGGGCCAGTGCCGCCCCCTGGGCCGCCCCTAGAGCGCTCAGCGCCTGCTGCTGCGTGCGCGAGACCTGCATCGCGCGCTGCGGCCCGGGCCCGCGCAGCCACGCCAGCAGCTCGACAACCCCCTCGCAGTCGCTCGGGTCCAGGTGCGGCGGCAGCATGTGCAGCTCCTCCAGAGCAAATACAACGTCGTCGACGGCCGGATCCTGCGCGCCCTTGATGGCCGCGGCCTTCATGGTGCCCGCCGCCAAAAGGGTCATGAACCGGATCATAATGTCGCTCAGCGAGTCCAGTGCGACGGGCGAGCACCGGTCGATGCCGTTGGCCCTGCATATTTGCGCGCAGGCAACCCGATTTATCGCAAAGTTAAACGACATTGCGTTGTGCGGGAGAAAGGCCCCCTTTACTCAGCATGTCGCTGTACACCGTGCAAGCGCTTTTAATCCTCGATTCCGAGGGCAAACGCCTGTTTGCCAAGTACTACAACGAGGCCCCGAGCGACGAAAAGGCATTCGAAAAGAGCCTGCTGTCCAAAACCCTCAGGGTCAACGGCGACGTCATCATCCACAGCGGCCGCGTTGTCCTCTACAAGCAGCTCGCCGACGTGCTCGTATACATTGTTGCCGACCAGAACGAGAACGAGTGTCTTTTGTACACGCTGCTGGTCGGCCTCAGAGACGCCCTCGACATGCTGCTCGAGCACAATGTCGACAAGCAGAGCGTCGTCGAGCACTATGACTGCGTCGCGCTGCTTCTCGACGAGGCCGTCGACGGCGGCATCATCCTCGAGACAGACCCGCAGGTGCTCAGCTCCCGCGTCACCAAAAAGGCCTCCGACGAGGCCGCCGTCCCGGCCGTCGACCTCTCGGAAACTGGCCTTAGAAACATGTTTGAGTGGGGCCGCGGCCGCCTCAGCCAGGCTGTGCGCAACCAGTTCCAGTAGTATGTATCTATTTTGTATCACTTTTTCTTCTGGCCGCGGCCGGGCCGGCCCTTTGGCTTGGCCACCGCCAGCTGCACGCGCGACATGGGCAGAATCTGCTGCAAATCCGTGTTGGGGATCGCCTCGATCAGCCGCTTGAGGCGCTCGTCCTTGGTCTTGTCCAGCAGCGCGCGCTGCACCTCGTTGGTCGCCTTGCCCTTTTTCAGCTGCCCGGGTACCAGCTTGACCCGGAAATCGGTGCTACTCATGCTCGCCCACGGTCCAAACATGGGCACCGCGTTCTTGATGTCGCCCTCGGCCTTGAAGCCAAGGCTCGTCGGGAAGGGTGTCTCCTCGACGACCTCGGCGTTGATGCGCTTGAGGTCCGCTTGCCGCGCACGCTCCTGGCGCTGCCGCTTGATTTCGGCCTCGCGCTCTTTTTCTTGCTGCTTTTGCTTGCGCTCGGCCTCCTGGCGCTCGAGGCCTTTGTAGGTGCCGAGGCGCTTCATGGCTTCTTCGCGGTCCTCTTGGTCTTGCTCGGCGTACTTTTTGAGCTTCTTTTTGTTTCCGCGAACTCTTTTTGGTTTGGAGGGGTTCTGGGGCTCTGCAGAGGCAGAGGCAGAGGGCTCGGGGGAGGCAGAGGGCTCAGGTGAGGCAGAGGGTGCAGGCGCAAGCTCGACCTCTGGCGTAGGCTCGGCCTCTAGCACAGGCTCGGCCTCTGACACAGGCTCAACCTCTGGAGAACTAGGTACGGGCGCAGGTGACGCCTCTGGAGATTCCCCCTCACCCTCGCTCAAAATCTCGGTGTCAGGAAACTCTTCATCACTCAAAATCTCAGTATCCGGAAACTCCTCCTCGCTCAGCTCAATCTCCTCGTCAGAGTCAACAACACCATCCTTGTTCCAGAGCAAGCAGAACCCTACATCAAACTGGTTGGGCAGGATCTGCTGGCGCTTGAGCAGAGCAACCTCGCTCGTCGAGATCGGGTTCCCCGCCTTGTTGAGGCGCGGCACCTTGTCGCGAGCGACATACCACGCAGTGCCCGGCGACTTTGTGTCCCACGCCCGCGACGTGGCCACCGTGAACGCCGCGCACTCGTTTAGAGCCTTTGGCGACACCTCACGCCCGCTTGGATTCTTGATCAGTACGACGCTGGCGCCTTCAATGTCGCAGTGAACATACACATCGCCCTGCACAAAGTACCGCGTCAACAACAGCTCATTCTGAAGAGCGTCGCGACCACCAATGCAAATGTAGCCATCGCTCGTCAAGAACCAGTAAAACTTTTCAAACCAAAATTGGTTGCGGCGCACATTCAGTGTGCGCGTCTTGTTGGCCGACTTGGCCAGGCTCTTCTCGAGATCCTTTTTGATCTTCTTCTCGGCCGACGCCAGCGCCTTTTGCGCCGCGAGCTCTGTCTTTTCCTTTTTGGCACCCGCGCTGCGCTTCACCTCAAAATAGTCGCGCGCGTTGGCCCACGCTCCCTGCGAGAGCTTGACCTTGATTTGCAGCAGCTCGTCGCCTTGGTCTCCCAAAACAAGCACCATGGCGTTTTGCTCCAGCTGCAGTTTATGAATAGGCTTGGCCACCGGGTTGCCCTTGGTCTTTTCCCTTTGGATAATATTGTCAATATCACCCCAATCAAGGCTTTGATCAACCAGCTCATTTACCGCCTTGATGGCAGCATCCACCAGCTCGGCGTGTGTCTGGAGCACAGTGCCCATGGCCTCATTTTGTTGCTGCACTGTCTCCAGGCCACGGAGACGGTTGAGACGCTCGTTGCGGGCAGCCTCGAGCCTCGTCTCGGCCACCTTGTGAATCTGGTCAAACTGCGACTCTTGTTTGCCCGCTAGAATTGCACCATAGTACTCGTCGACCGTCTTGTTGTAGGTCTCACACTCTTTTATTTGCCAATCAGCCTTTTTGGCCTGCTCAAAGTACTGCCTGAACGGCTCAAACTCTTGCGACTCGTCCTTTTCATTCACCATGATAAACCCAGGCACTTTGGGTTGCTTGACCAGGTCGCTAAACCACTCGGCGCACTCTTTGATTGCAGCCGTAATTGACGCAACGTCGCCCTGCTTGGACTTGGGGTCAACGCCGTGCTTTTGCAAGCAGTACTCCACCATGGACAGCGACGCATTCAACTTGGCGTGCACGGCGCGGCCGATCTTGTCCTTGCCAATAAGGCCCTCAATGTCCTGCTCAGAGGGCAGCGCGGTCGGCTTGTCCTCGATTGTGAGGTGCTTGCCCACCCCGTAGGTGATCTCGCCAACCATGTTTTTAACGACTCGCATCAGCGCAAGGATTTTTCCCTCCTTATCCAAAAGCACGATATTTCCGCCAGCGAAAAACTCAAACACCAGCCGGTAGTAGTTGTCGCCAAATGTGATCACCAGCAGGCGGTTACCCTCGGGCACCCACAAGTTTGACACCCACAGGTTGCGCAGGTGCTTGCGCAGTTTCGCCACGAATCCCGAGGGCATTTGGGTGGTTGCGTGCTCGAATTTGGTTCTGTGTAGACGCATGCCTGGATCGACAATGAAGAAGATCTTTTGATCCGACTTTGTGTCGAACTTGAAAAGAAAGTGCCGGGCGCTGGCCTCGGTCACATAGATGTTTTGGAGCCGTGAGTTCTCTAATTCGGGCTTGAGCTCGTTTACGACGAGCCTCAGGTCGAGGTAGCTGAACCTTTGCTTCATGTAAGAGCAAAGGTGGGAGCAGCTCCAGGGCATAGCACAGGGACCCCGGGCACAAGCCCAGGCACCCAAGCAGTTTACTAGTTCTTGATACTCACAAGCCTATCACAGTTTGCGCTAGTTATTTAGCAAACTTAGAGACCCCTAATACGGGGGTCTCCAATGCGCACTCATCCAATGCCCCCCACAATTGCCAATTCCCACGCGGCTCTCCAATCCCCACCTGGCTCGCTAATTCCCCAGCGTCTCCGCATGGGCTTCCTATATCGCTTATGCACCCCCCGCTAGCACCCGTTGACCGGAGCCACAACCGCTCCAAGCTTGACGCACCTCGCACGTGCCCCCACGACAAGGCTAAATACCCCACAATCCGGTGGAGAATCCGGGCGGCCCAACATTGCTCGGCGCACACTTGGCTCCAATAATTAGTCTAGCAGCATAATCCAAGGATCTACCCCAGTCACATGCATAAGCGTGCGGCGGGGATTCCGAGACCGAAGAGTTTTGGGAGGATCTGCGCATAACCGACAAGCCTCCATAAACCTATGCTCCCCTCGTCGGGCTCGGATTTATTCCGCAATGTTTCATGGCGTGCATATTCAAGCCGCATGTGACTCTTGAAGCAACGCGTCCAAACTCTCGGTAGAATGTTGAACCTTGGGCTCGCGTATTCTGTTGGCCCAGCAACGCAATCGCGCACGCTCCCCGTGTATATCAAACGCGGAGATTGCCCAGCAATACGCCCCACAATACGCGCCCACGTTGACCTGCCGTGTTTGCCCTGACGCACGGCAGTCACGCGGATCAAAGTGCAAAAGTGACATGAGGCTCCACTTTCGCCCCTTTCGGCGGCAGTTCGTAGAACGCATGTTTTACATAGTATTCCAGCAAATTTAGGCGTAATTTTAACCGGCGAAAAAGCGGCTTCATTATCCCGCATTCCTAATTTGACCGAAATTGTTGGGGTCATCCTCGAGCATGCGTCTTCATGCATGCACAGGGTATAAGATGACCGAGGGCCCCAGGCCAAGGTATGGAAACAATGGGCGTCGAATATCACAAGCAGGGTTCGGTCGCAATCCCATCATCCGCTGCATCCACCAACGAGTTTCCCATCTCGCATTTGCCCATCGACCCAAAGAACCAAAATCTCCTGACCATGTTGATGCTGCTCGGCGCACGGCTGAGCCCCGAGCTCGAGGCCGCCAGAGACAAGCTGGTGCTCGAGCAGACCCCGCGGCAAAGAATTGTCTCGTTGTTGGGGTCGGCTATTCTCGAGGACTCGCGGATCTTTGTGCCCCAACGAGGCCAGCTGTTTGCCGGGATCCTCGACAGCCGCTGGATCCACGTGCGCAAATCGACATTTACCGACAAACCCCGCATGGTGCAGATCCTCGAGGCGGTTGATCCCCGTGGCCTCGTCTGGCCCGAGCTGTGCCAGACCTCGAGCCTCTCGAGCTGGGTCGAGTCGGGCGACTGCGCCGGCCTGGTTGAGGCCCTACTCAACGAGTGCAATCTCGAGTACACCATGTTTGAGCACTTTATTCAAATCCACACATCCACTCTGTTTGAGAACCTCGCATGGGCACTGATCGCCGCCCCAACGTCACAGGTCGACGTGCTCTATTCGGTGCTCTTTAGCCCGGAAAACCTCAGGGCGATCGCCGACGCCGTGCAGGTCGTGGCGTTGCAGGCTCCGCCAGACGTTGTCAACGACAGCGACCTCGGGACAAGCCTCAAGCTGCTCGTGGGGTTCCTGAGCCTCTTTTTCGGGGCCGGCCTGGTGCTGGGGCACTCCATGTCGCCCCCGTCGTAATTTATGTATTTATTGGACTTTTTTATTGGCTTGTTTACATGAGTCGTAAACAGCGGCTGCAGTTCAACGTTGAGCGGTCGCTGGGCCCGTGCGCAGCCCTCGCCTCCAACGGCACGCAGTTTGCCTACACGATCGGCGCGGGCGTTGTTGTTGAGGATGGCCAGAAACCCCAGATCCGCGTGTATGCCCCAAAACTCGAGGCCAGGAAGCCAGCGCTCAACCTCGAGCTCAACGAGCCCAAACCGGCCCCAGCAAAGCTCAGGATCAACTCAATCAGCTGCACAGCCATTTCGCGCAAGTCGTGGGTCGCCACCGGCGAGACAGGACACGCTCCTCGCGTGGCCGTGTGGAGCCCGGCCAGCACGCGGCCGCAGATCGTGCAGATCCACGAGTTTGGCGTGCACAAGGTCGCCTTTAGCCCCAGTGGCGACCTTCTCGCCACGCTAGGAACCTCCAACGACGGGTTCCTCTACATTTGGTGTTTGAGGTCGGGCAAACCCGTGCAGGTCGCGTCCAATAGGTGCATCTCTGATGTTAATGCCCTCGAATGGGTTTCTGACACTGTCTTGGTGACTGCGGGCGTGCGCCATTTACGGGTGTGGACCTATAGCGGCGAGCAGGTGCTGGGAGGTCGCAATATTCTGCTCGGGGACGACGCAGCGTCGAAGTTCACCAGCGTACTGCCTTGGAAAGACGGGTTTCTCGCGGCAACCACAACCGGTACGGTGTTTTACGTGGTGGACAACCAAATTGAAAAGGTGCACGATGCGGGGTACGAGGTGCACTCGTTGGTTCCCTGGGGCACCGGATATGCGTGCGCAGGCTTCAATGCGCTGGCGACTGTGTGTAATGAAAATATTACAGAGCTCAAGGTTGTGAGCCAGGCAATGTGCATGGGACCCAAGGGTCCAGTGTACCTCCACGAGGCTGCGGTCTATGAACTCGATACAAACACACAAATAGCAGGAGGCGCCTTTATTGGACTGTTTGGCGAATTTATCTGGACCAGGGAACAGGCCTTTAGACAAAAGGACCTCTTGAAAGTTGATGCAGAGAGTATAGTGGCCAGGTCCAGCGGCATCACCGATGTACGCCAGCTCAACGGCCAGCTGGTGATTGCCCATCAAGATGGTACAGTCACCGTTGGCGAGGAATCATTCCAAGCGCACCCCGAGGATGGAGCAGAGGTGCGGCTCGATACCTGCCAAGAGATGGCCCTGAGCTATGGCCGCGACAATTGCTTGCAACTATTCAAAGGCGCCAAACAGTTTCAGAGCGTCGTGCTGCTGGGGCGTGCCTCCAAGGCGGCATTTGTGGACAAGGCGACCATCGTTGTTGCCTCCAACAAAACCATCTCCATTCTGATTGTGGACGAGGAGGGGTACTTTCACACATTCAAAACCGTTCCTCAATCTTCGCCAGTGCAGAGCATTTTGGCCGATTCCGACAGGTTCATTGTGAGCACGCTCGACAAGAAGCTCACCTTTTACGACCTCAAGGGCGGGGTCACTTCGGTGTGGGCCCCCAGTGACGTTGTTGGCGAGCCACTCGTGCTCACCAACCTGGCCTTTGCCGAGCACGGTGGCCGCAAGTACATTTTGGCGAGCGGTAACGACAAGAGTATCGTGCTTCTCGACGACAACGAAACCATTGCCTGCCAGTGGGCGCATTGTGAGCCAATCAAGACTGTAACAATGTACAACAACCTGGTTGTTAGTATTGGCGAGGACGGAATTTTTACCTACAGCATTGACGAGCTGGTGCCCGAGGAAACTACCCCCGTGCGGAGCCGCAGTGTGTCGCCCACGCGAGTAGTGCGGTCACCATCGCCAACACGCAGGCTTAGGGCCACCCCATCGACTTCTTCACTATCCAAGCCACTGTTTGACCGGCCTGCGAGCCCCACGCGCCCTGCGCGTCCGGCCAGCCCTGTTCGTGCCAGGAGCCCAGTCAAGCAGCCCGTGCTCGAGCCGCCGCTCAAACTCAAGCAGCCAGTCGACCTGCATGCGGCCCTTGGCGATTTTGTGGCAGGGCCGTCCGCGGCGGCCGACGCAGAGACGTTCAAGCTGCTGTGCAAGGCCCTCGACAAGTACCAGGACAAGCAGGCGATGCGGTACTTTAGCCAGCGGCTGGCCAAACATTTTGATGCCTAGCTAAATATTTATGCACTATTTCTGAGCCTTTTTTAGGTGCTCCTGCTGCTTAATCTTGTTTTCCGCAGAGTACATGCGAGCAGCCAGCTCGTCGCCGGTGAAGTTGCCCTCAAATGAGTGCTGCTCATCCTCGAGCTTGGGGGCGACACCAGGAACCCATGCAGAGGCGAGGCGGTCATCACCACTCGATGCAGAGCCCTTGAGCGGGACAGATTTCCACCTCTTGTCGGCCTCCTGGGCCAACAACCGGATTTTGGCGATCCGCTGCTGGTCCGCCAAGAGCTCCTCGACTGTCGGTGCCGTGGGACGAGTGTGCCTGAGCCATTGCATCCACTGCGGGCACGCCTTGTACTCGCCAATGTGCATTTTTCGCGCAGGCTCGACCTTTCTGCGGTACCTGAACGGGTTGTTGTGATCCTTGATTTCCCAGTACGAGTTTCCATCCAGATCGTAGCCAACAAACCAGCTGCGACGGAACGGCACGTTTCGCAGTGCTTTCCACTGGTGCCAGAGCCTAGTTTTCCAGTGGATAGGCTGCATGAGTAAGTGCGGTAAGTGCTTGCAATGAATTATTGTTTTAGTTTTGATTGTTTTACTTGATTTGACCTTAAATTTCACCTCACACACAAAATTTCACCAACCTGCACCTCACCCTCAATGTGCCCCCCAATTGACATGCACATGACAACCCACAATTACTCCCTAACTACTTTCTAGAAAATAAACGGCGACCCAAACTCTTTGTGACGAAATGGATGTTTCCAATCATCCTGATGGCCGCAAGAGCCGCATTGGACCACAGCAGAGCGCTAAAAAAGCCCGCAATGCGCACCTGGACAGACCGGTCTATACTCACCGCAAACGAGTTTGTAGTTGTGATTGCCCACACCAACGCCATGTTGGACACCAGCCAGACCACAATGAGGTACGTGCGAAAGACCTTTGTTTGGTCGTCCTCGCTAACGACATTCTTTTCCTTGACGGGCTCGAATGGCGCCAGAGCGCGCTTGACCACCTGCTGAAAGTCGGCGTCAATGTGCTGGATGGGCCTGGCGGCCTCTTCGACGACCTGCACCGAGCCGACCTGGGTGGTCTGAACAGCAGGCAGCTTGTCCACTTGATCGGAGCCCTTGGTACCCCACGACACATCGTGCCAGTTGCAAAACGAATAGACGTTGAGCACATTAACGAAATTGGGCATCATACACATGTATGCACCCATCGAAGTGATCAAGTGCCAGGGGTCCAGGTAAAGTAGCCCAGATACAATGTAGAGTCCATAGGTGGAAAGCAGAGCAATGGTAACAAGCACAACGGGGTTGGTGTAAAAGTCCTTGATGTGCGTAAAGATCGCCGCCACATGGCTAAAGTCTCCGCTTATGATGGCCCTGATTGCGAGCCAGAGCGCAATGATATTGGAGTAGACGGAAATGATTGCAAAAACAATGCACAGCGTATAGTAAAGGCCGCTGGAGCTCTTTGGTTTGTTGCCCAATGCCAGCATGAGCGAGACCAGCAGGCCCACCAGGTAGAAGCACTTGAGGACAATTGAGATGATGTTTGAAATGTCTGTTCGGAAAGGAATGGCCGTATCGTTGTTTGGGCTGCCAAAGTCGGCCGGCGAGGCAGCGAGCTCAATGATGATTGTCATGGTGAGGTAGTAGCAGCTCAAGTTGAACCAAGTGAATGTTTGCTGCACGCAATTGTACAAAAACTGGAAATGCAGCAGCAGCATGCGCAGCAAATTGTGGCCACTGCGGTAGATGCGGTAAAAGTGCATGATGCCATAGATACCCGCGGCGAAGGAGCCATTTAGCCAACGGCGGCGCTGCCCGATAAACTCGGGAAGTCGGTCGGGCACGTCCGTCTCCGCCTTGGATGCCTTGACATATGTGAGCTTCCATTTGCAGCCGCGCTTGAAGACAACCTCAAAACAGAGAATACGGTCCTCGGCCAAAAACATGTTTTTGCGAAAGATGGACATGCCGTCCATGCCCTTGCGGCCCAGCCTCTTGCTCAGTGTGTGGTCGCCGTGAAAGTACTGTTCGAGAGGACGGCCCTCTACTGCTGCGTAGCGGTACGCAGAAAAGGCACCAGGGAGAACGGCAATGTAGCCAAACATACTCTCGAGAGGCTTGTCCAAAATATTCGAGATTTTGTACTCGAAATTCTGGGCAGCAACCAGCGGGTTGATGAGGTTGGTGCTGAACGGCCCCAGCATGGCGTGGATCTCGCCGCAGGCACCGCCGACTTTGCGATCGTTGTAAAACGCCTTCCAAAGATTCAAAATTGACTTGCGGCCGGGCTTGGTGCCGGCATCGAGCAGGCAGACCACCTCGGGTTTCAGGATGGGGCAAAAGGCGTTGAACACCCAGCGGTGCGAATTGATTTTCTTGGAGTTTTCCTGCTTGAGGCACAGAATCATCTGGATGGGGGGTAGAGACGCCTTGTTGCCCTCAACCGGGCGCACGAGCTTCATGCTGGGCGATACGCACAGCTGCGTGGTGTACTCAAAGATGTGCGCGACAGTGTCCTTGTCGTCGACGGACTTTTTGAGCACGCCGTCTTGATACAGTCCAATTGTGGCGAGCATGTCGAGGGTGTTTTTGTCGCAGGGGCCGATACCGTCCATCACCAAGACCACGACGATCTTTTTCCAGGCCTCGCTGCCCTCGTTCCAAAAGTGCGAGGAGCGCATATTGCAGATATCGCGAATGTTTTGCATCACTCCGTACAGAGTACGGGCGGTCAGCTGCTTGTCCTCGTTGTAGTAGGTGATGGTGATGAGCAGCTCTGTTTCGCGGTTGTACTCGGCAGCCCTTAGGCCGTAGCCTGGCGTAGAGGCAAAGTCGTCCGGGTCGCATGTCGCGGCAGTGTACTTGACGTGGGTAAACTCCTTGGAGCCCTGCTCGGCGTCGCGGTGCTGGGGCAGCACTGCCTGGGCGACCGCGGTGGGGACGTCGTACTCGACGCTGAGGGCGCCATCCTTGAGGGTGATTTTGCGCGTGCCAAAACGGTCGAGTTTGCTCTTTTGCCGGTTGAGCCAGTCCTTTTCGAGGGTGGCTGTGCTGGAGTTGGTGATGCTGGGCAGGGGCCGCACGTCGAATTGATCCTCCTCATTTCCGAAAACCATTGGTGAGGGAGGCTCGACATGCGGGAACCCCGTCTCGCCGGCGATCTCGTCGTCGACATCGTCGGGGCCATCGTAGTCGTCTTCGGGGTAGGGCACGTACGAGTGGGCGGGCTCGTGCCTGAGATCATTGAGGCGGATATCGTCGCCTGCGTAGCCAACAGACTCGAACGAGGGCCTGCCCCCGTACAGACTCTGGTCCTCGTCCCCGGGGTGCACCTGGAGGAAGGCACTTGGCCGCACATACTCTGTATTTTGGGCGAGCGGCGCGGCCCTGCTCAAGTCGTGCTCGATCAGGTCCTCGTCGTCGGGATAGGGCCTGTGCGACATGTGTTTACAAAGTGAAGTTTATAAAGCCAGGGGCAAGGGGTCAGGGGGTCAGGGGGTGGGCCAGGGGGTGAGCCAGGTTTTGCAGAGAATTTAGCAGTCTAGGTATGAAAAATAGGGAATTGTGCTGGGAGAGGTGCTGGGAGATGTGCTGGGAGCTGTTGGGAGGTGCATGGAGGTGCAGGGCAGGGGTGTGCTGGGAGATGCAGGGCTGATGGGAGACGCAGGGGTCATTGGGAGATATGATGGGAGATGGAGAGCTCAAGTGTTGGGTGAGAGCTATAGTGCTGGGATGAAGTGCTAGTGCTGGGATGAAGTGCTAGTGCTGGGATGAAGTGCCAAGTGCTGGAAACAGGAGCGCTCAAGCTGCTGGACTCACACATAAACTCTTCAATCAAGCACTAAAAGCCTGAAGCCACACCACATCACAACCCCAGCTCGCCCGTCGAGATTGCCTGACTCATGCCACCCGAGATCCCCCACATCAGGGAAAACTATGTTGCAGTGCAGCTAGTGGTATCAAACATGGTCCAGCAGGCCTACAGCGAGCTGCTCACAGTGCTGCGCACGCTGCCGTCTATGTCTGCGGACGTTGCGCGCAAGCGCGAGCTGCTCAACTACATTGTGCAGACGCGGCAGCAGTTTGTCAAATTGTATGTCTTGTGCAAATGGGCGGTGGCCGCAAACGACATCTCGGCGTGCATCGACGTGGCCGCCTGGCTGCACGGGCAGACCAACTGCTTCAACAACGTGGTGGGTGCGCTTTTCCACCTGCAGGGCAGCATGGCCTCTGCCAAGCTGCCGCACGCCGATCTCGAGACGGCGCTGCAGATTCTCAAGTTTGGCGGGCCCAGCAGCGAGGCGCACGGCTTTTTGCCGCGGCAGCCGCTCTCGCCGCAGGACATTCTGCGGGTGCTGCAAAACCTCGACGTTCTCTTGTCTATCCGGCTGGCCCTGGTGGAGAAGCTCAGCCCGCTGTGGCGAAACTACACGATTGCCGACGGCAGGGCCAAGTTTGTGGTTGAAAACAGCATGCAGATCGACGTGGGCGTCGCCGACGACTCGCCCGAGGCGCGGTTCTTTTTTATTAATTTCCGGTTCCTGTTTGAGTTTGAGCTGCCCAAGCAGGCCATGGCGGCGCTCGAGCAGATCGTCAACCAAAAACTGACCAGCTCGAGTCTCCAGGAGACACTCGACTGGTGCCTGCTCTACACATCCAACTGCAAGCTGGCGTACATTGACAAGCAGCTGCGGGCTCTCGAGCGGGAGTTCTGGTCCAAGGTCACACACACATTCTCGCCGCAGCGCTCGCTGCTGTCGATATCGTACTGGGGGGGCAAGATCCTGGTCGGGGTCAACCACCAGCACCAGGTGGTTGTGTCTGGGGAGTACGCCGAGTTTGCGCTGGACGTGAACGAGATGCTCACGCAGGCGCTGCGGCAGCACGCGGCGGCGCTGCTCACGCCGCTGCTGTCGCTGAGCTGGGTCGACAAGATCAGCGAGACGCAGGTGGCGCTCAACTTTTCCCGCACGCGCTCGACGGTGCTCTCTGTGGACTACTCGAGCGGGCGGTTCAACCTGGGGGGCTGCCCGCTGAGCGACCGGGCCGAGAAGCAGCTGAACGGGCCCGGCGGCGACGTGGTGTCAACGCTCGAGGCGCTGCGCACGTCGATCCTGAGCGAGACGATCGAGCAGCGCGCCGCGAGCGTCGAGTGGGAGGCGTGCGGGATCCGGATCGACGGGCTCGACAAGCTCAGCTGCAAGAGCGCCGTGACGCTGCGCATGCCGAGCTGGCCGCTGGGGTGGTTTGTGGTGGTGGCGCTTGAGACGGGGCAGTGGTGGGCGGCGCAGCTGGTGTGCCGCGAGCGGCGGTGGCGGATTGAGACGCACCACCGGCTGGATCTCGAGACGCTGGACCCCGACCACGCGACGTTTGCGCACCTGGCAGCGCTCTGCACCAAGCAGTTCACCATGTACGAGCTGTGCCGCGAGATGGACGCCGCGCGCGTGCGCTACAAGCAGGGCAACAAGATGCAGCTGTTTGTGGACCTGGGCACGCTCAAGCCAGAGTGCCTCGCGTGGGCGCACTCGGGGCTGGTGGCCAACGTGAGCGAGAAGGAGGTGCTGCTCGAGCTGCGTCTCACGGGGCTGCGCGAGCTGGGCGACTTTAGCGACGACAAAATCAGCCTCAAGCACCCGACGCTGGTGCTCAAGCTGCACCGCCGCGCGGCGGTCATCCCGCAGATCCTCGCCAGCCTCGACCAGCTGAACCGGATCGCCGAGTGGCTGCACCTGGCGGGCAAGTGCCACCTGCGGGTGCAGGCGTGCAGCCTGCGCGAGCTGACGCTCAACTACACGGCGCACCCGGACAGCGTGCTGAGCCTCGCCGGCGACAGCGTGCACCTGGCCGAGTCCAACCCGCAGAGCTTTTTATCGCCGTTTTTGCCCTCGCTGCTGGCCACGGGGGGGCTGCACTCGGTCATCTCGACGCTGAGCATCCTGTACCCGGTGTGCGCGGTGGTGCGCGCGCGCGGCTGCATTGCCATCCCGCACAGCCTGACGTCGCTGCGGGTGCAGCTGCGCCTCGAGGACAAAGCGATGCTGCTTGTACAGCTGCGGGTGTGGCGCGGCGAGCACAAGGTGTACTTGACTGGTAACGACGAGGCGCGCGCTGCGCTGCGGGACCTGTTTAGCACGCCGTCCAAGGGCTGCGTTCCGCTGCGCGATGGCGTTGCGGTGAATGTCGAGCAGAGCGCTGGAGTTTTCGAGTCTGCGTTGGGTTTAATTTAGTGTATATAGGGGCAGCTGTAGCGCTGGGGGGTGGGTCAGCGCTGGGGGCGGGGTAACCGCTAGGCAACCTCAGTACTCACATTGGTTGCTGGAACGGCCTTTCTATACCCTGCCCCATGAGGTACCCCAAAGGACTCCCAAACAGCCCCCCCCCCCAAACCTGTCAGCATGTTTAGCGACTATTTCAACGTCCAAGTTTTTTTCCTCGTCTTTCGAGAGACGCTCGAGACGGCAGTGATTGTATCCGTGCTCCTGGCGTTCCTGCGCCAGGGCATGGGCGAGCCCTCCACGCTCGGGCCCAAGCAGCAGCAGGTCTACAACACACTGTTCTGGCAGGTGTGGGCCGGCGCCGCCGCGGGGCTCGCGATCTGCGTGCTCATTGGCGCGCTCATAATCTTTGTGTTTTACGTCGTCGGCACCAACCTGTGGGACTCCACCGAGAAGCTGTGGGAGTCGGTGTTTAGCATCCTCGCGAGCATCATGATCTCGTGGATGGGCATCAAGATGCTCAAAATCAACAAGCTCAAGAAAAAGTGGCGCGTCAAGCTGGCGCGTTTGATTGTCGAACGCGGTGAGGGCGAGGGCGAGACCGAGGGCCAGGGCCAGGGCCAGGGTGAGGCCAACCCTATCCCCCGCAAACAGCGCTTCTCGGCCAAATATATGATGGCTATCCTCCCCATGATCACCACCCTGCGTGAGGGCCTCGAGGCTATCATGTTTATCGGCGGCCTCGGCACCTCGCAGCCGGGCACGTCCTTCCCGCTCGCGGTGCTCGGCGGCATCACCGTGGGCTCCCTCATTGGCCTCGCCATGTACCGCTACGGCGAGCACGTTAGTATCCAGGTGTTTTTGACCGTTTCCACCTGCTTTTTGTACCTGGTTGCCGCGGGCCTCTTCTCGCGCGGCGTGTGGTTCTACGAGGTCGACCGGTTCATCCGCAGGGTCGGCGGCGACGTCACAGAGCAGGGCAGCGGCCCCGGGTCCTACGATATCTCGCGCAGCGTCTGGCACGTCAATTGCTGCAACCCCGAGAGCGACGGCCCCTGGATGATCTTCAACGCCCTCCTGGGCTGGCAAAACTCGGCCACGTACGCCTCGGTCTCGGCATACATCCTCTACTGGGCGGCAATCGTCCTGATGGTGACCGTGCTGCGCCGCCGCGAGAAGCTCGCCGAAGAGACCCACGGCGCCGAGGGCGACCTGCTCTCGCGCGCCACCCAGCTGGTCGCCGGCGACGAGCGCGAGGACACCGCGCTCCTCCGCTAAAAATCTTGCGCTAGATATGATGTACGATTTAACGATAATGATCAAATGGGGTTGAGGCACACTTTGGGGCAGATGCCCTGCAGCGACGTCCCCTCGCGCTTGGCAAAGCACCAGCCGTCGTCAAACACCTGGTAAACGCGGGCAATGTCCCTCGCGTTGAGCTCGAGCTCGTCCTCGAGCGCGGGCTTGTAGGGGAAAACCGCCTGGTACCGCTGGCCATTGAGGTTGGCAATCACGCCGTCCGGCGAGGCGGGGTTCATTGCCGGTGGCGGGTGCTTGAGCGGTGTCTCGGGCAGCGGCTTGTCCACCTTTGAACAGGGCTTTTTGCGCTTGTCAAACATGAGGCTCGACGCGCGGCTGCTGGTGCTGCCGCTCCGCAGCGACTGGCTTCGCCACGTTGTCTCTAGAGGGTAGCTGTCTGGGGCTGTGGGAGGGACTGTGGCCGTGGTTACTGTGGCTGCGGGTCCTGTGATTGCGACGGGTACTACCGCAGGCTGAGGAGGGGCCGCCTCATGGGCCATGTCTTCATGCTGCGATGGGCCCTTGGCGGTGGCATAGGTGTGGCCACTGCGCTGGGACCCAAACTCCTCCTGTGAATCGCGCCATTTTGGGTTGAGATCAAGTGCCGTCTGGTAACGTTCATAGTTTTCAAGCGGGTTCCCACGCTGCTCTACCGCCTGCCATGCAAAGGGCGAGTTGAGCCCATAGTCTTCTGTTCCTAAATCGCTTGAATCGAGCCCGTACTTTGGGGTTGAGATCCGGCTGAGCGAGTTGCCGGGCGAGGCGAACCTGTCCTCGGTGGTTGTAGAGTCTCGTTTCGCGTTAGAGTTTCGTGCAGGTTCTACAGGTTCTCGTGTAGGCTCTGGCGCGGGCTCTACAGGTTCCCGTTTAGGCTCTGGCGCAGATCCCGCCCTCACGCTCTCCTTTAAAGGCGCATAAGTCCTCTCCACATTCCTCGGCTCCGAGTTAGCGCCCAATGTAAAACTGTCCTCGAGCGTGGAGTCGGCCCGGTGCGTGCGCTTATAGCTGCGCGAGGCCCGCGATTGCGGCCGCTTTATCTCGCGAGGCACCTGCGGGGTCTGGTACTCGATCCTCTCGACGCGGGCCTCAGCCCTCCCCAGCTGCGTAGGCGACGCGCCCTGCTCGTAGAAACTGCTAGAGGTATCGGGCCCCTCGCCAGAAACATTGATCCCGTCGCGACTAGCCCGGTAGCGGCTCACCATGTCGCTAAACTCGAGGCTCTTGCGGCGAGCGCTAAAACTCTCAATGCTAATTTGGCCAGGTAGAGAGCTGGTAAAGGAGAGACCCGAAGGCAACTGATCAGCATGAAGCTCTGATTCGTTGCGCGAGTTATCGTTGCTTTGGGGCTGTGCCTCGAGGTATCTGCGAAAATTGGTGCCACTGGGTTGGCTCTCTCTGCGGTCTGATTTTTGAGTGTCCAGAGGGTCTCGCGGGGACGCTTTGATCTCTCGAGGGGACTCCCGGTGCATCACTAGGCCTGCACCGGCCGTACTAATTGCCGCAGCAGCCTGTCGTGACTGCGGGGGCGACGGCGCATCAAGCTTGCCGATAGGCGGTTTCTCGGGAGTGCTCGTCAGAGCTTGCGGCGTTGGCTTTGCAGATGGCGGGACTGGTGCCGCCTGGGAAGGCGGGATAGAGCTGGCAGATAAGTGACGCGAGTGCCTTTGCTTTTTACCGACATTGAGTTTGGCCTGCCTTGAGCTCGGGCGAGATTCTCGAGCGGAATGGCGAGACTCGCGAGTGGATTGGTTGGTGGATTGATGAGCATTTTGAGAATCACGAGTGATGCGCGTAGAGTCTCTCGTAGAGTCCCTCGGAGAGTCCCTAACAGAGTCCCGCGCGGATCGGTCTCGAGAACCTTTGGTGGGTTCCTTGGCCGCGTACCCAGAATTCCCATACCCACGCCCATCCTGATCCTTGTGCTCGGGGAGAGACGTCGGAGGATAAGTCTGAGACATGTGCCCTTGGGGTTTGGCCCTCGGGCTCGAGTTACCCTTGGGCTTGATGGGCACCACATCGGAGCTGTGATGTTCACTCGTGTATGAGGGCTTGCGTGACCCGCAAAACCCAGTATACCAGGGCACCTGGTACCCGGTAGGGGCCTTTTCCTTTTTGCCTTTTCTCACAAGACAGCAGCAGCACACAAGCAGCGCCAAAAGTGCGAGCAGGAGCACTGCGCTTATGGGTATAACGATCGCCAAAAGCGTTCCTAGGGGGTACGATCTCGCCATGACACTTAAGGAAATCGGCACTAGTTTTAATGCGGTACTTAGGATGGCGGGCTGCGTGTGCGCATTGAGCAACCGCAACGCAGTATCAGGCCTTTGCATGTCTCAGACCGGCGGCGGAAATGTCAAACACGCGAGACGAGAGAAAAAGCCGGCAACAAGAATAAAAACAAACTACAGAGAGCGCCGTACGTTCGGAAGGTGGCCCGCCACCGTATCATCTATCATGCACGCGGCCGAGGCTAGCCTGCACCTCCCCCAATGTATGATCTAAATACAGAGGTGGCGCTGCTAAGCGCCTTTGCGCCAAACCCGTCGCTCAGGCTCTGGGTTTTGTTTGCCGCGTCGACGGCGCCGACGATGTTTGCGACCGACGTCTCGAGCACCATGCCGCCCTGCACGATCTCCTCCAGCACGGTCTCGAGCACCTCCCACCCAAACACGAGGTCGAGCTCGCAAACGTCCTCAAAGCACCGATTGAGGCTCTCGACAAAGACCTGGATCAGGTCGAGGATGCCGAGCTCGGACTCTTGCTGGTCGACAATAAACACAAAGTTGAGCGTTGCATAGAGCCGGTAAATCACGCGGATATTGTCGTGCTGGAGCATTGCCGGCGGGGTGAGGAAGTTGCACTGGCTCGGGGACCGCGCGTTGAGGATCTCGTGCACCTGGCGGATGAGGGTCTGCTGCGCGGTCATATCCAGCGCAGTGTAGAACTTTATGAGCCGCGGCTGGCCCGATTTGTTGATGATTAGGACTCCATGGATCATGGCAGCGTTCCCTGTGTCATCATGTCGAGGATGGCGACCCCGGCAAAGTCTGCGAGCCAGACGCCTCAGACGGCGGCGACGAGCTCTCCGTACGTAGCTGCGGCGACGCCGGACGACGCCATTGACTGGCGCAAGGTGGACGAGGCGATGGAGCACTTTGCTCAGTTTGATGTGATTGAGCTGGCGTCGACGATTGTGAGCCGGGCGGCGGAGACGGGCGCCAAGGACGTGTACAACCAGGCGGGGAGCGTGCGGTTCAAGCTGAGCCAGGCGAAGAAGATGCATGCGGAGCTAGCGCGGACGATCTGCCGGGAGAGCCTTGAGGAGAAGCGGCAGCGGGTTGAGCAGCTTGAGCGGATGAATGCTGCCAAGAGTTGGATGGGGGGAGCGATTGAGTAGGTGGTTACATTTCACAAACAGCTACCTGCCACGAGCTAAAACGCGTTGCACTAGAATAGCTAAAAAGCTAAACAGCTAAACAACAATAACAACAACAACCAACTAAACAGCTAAACAACAACAACTACACAACTAAACAACTGTAAACACCCACTTCCTCCCACCTAATCACCCTCCAACCTCCCTCCCCTCCCACCCCCCATACCACCCCCCATCGCTGAAAAATCCTCATGCTTAACCCCGTCGTCGCTGAGCTGCCCGCAGAGCCAAGCAAGAGCCTGCTGAGCCCAATCTACGACGCATTCGCCAGCATTTCCGAGCGCCGCGCCGCCCTCGGCCTGCCCCAGCCCGGCACCCTCGAGAACATCAACAAGGAGGTGTCCAAGGACGTCTTCCTCACCAACTACTTCTTCACCGGGCTGCGCGCTGATATCGCCAAGGGCTTCAGCCTCGCGCCCGCCTTTTCAATAACCCACTCGCTCGCCATCGGCTCGCAGTACTCGCCGCCCTACGCCCTGGGCGCCGTGTTCAGCCACGACCGCGTGCTGCTCCAGGGCAACGTCGAGAGCTCCGGCGCGCTCTCCGGCCGCGCCAACCTCGCGTGGAGCCCCTTCAGCCTCAGCTCCGTCCGCTTCCAGATCGCCGAGGGCCAGCCGACAATGGTCCAGCTCGAGCACGACTACCTTGGCAGCGACTTTAGCGCCAACTTCAAGAGCGTCAACCCCAGCATTTTGGACTCGAGCCCCACCGGCGTCTTTGTCGGCAGCATCCTCCAGAGCCTGACCTCGCGCCTCGCGGTCGGCCTCGAGACCGTCTACAGCCGCCAGAGCTCCATGTACCCGCCCGACACCGGCGTGTCGTACTTTGCGCGCTACACAACCCCGCAGTGGATCGCCTCCGCCCAGATGCAGGCCACCGGCTCCGTCACCGCCAGCTTCTGGCGCAAGCTCACCGAAAAGTCCGAGGCGGGCATCGAGACCACCGTCGGCCTCGGCAACCAGCAGGCCATGATGATGGGTGGCGCCCCCACCCTCGAGGGCTCCACCACGCTCGGTGCAAAGTACGAGTTCCGCCAGAGCATCTTCCGCGGCCAGATCGAGTCCAACGGCAAGGCCAGCGCCGTCCTCGAGTACCGCACCCTGCCCATGATGACCCTCATGTTCTGCAACGAGATCGACTACGCCAAAAACACTACCCGCCTCGGCCTCGGCGTCCAGATCGAGGCCTCCACCGAGGAGGTCCTCGAGCAGCACCAGCGCATGATCGAGCAGCAGCAGGCCGCCGGCGCTTTGTAAATAGTTTTCAAAAAAAAATTTATGCTAAAAGCCTAAAACTGTAAACGTTTGCTCGTGACGCTCGCGCCCCGCGCCTCGCTCACCAGGATGCCACTCTCGAACGCCGTTGCGTACAGCGGCTTGTACTTGTGGGTGATCCAAAAGTTGGGCGCGCCGTCCAGGATCTCCACGTCCAGCTCCGCCTCCTGCGCTTTGCGCTTTTGGTACGGCTTGGACGTCGACAGGTCCAGGTACGCCAGCCAGTTGAACCCGTACAGCCACAGCCGGTTGGCCGCCGCGGGGTCCGAAAACACGCCCTGGCAGTTGGACGTCTGTTGTGTGAGGTTGAACGGGAGTGCCCGTGAGTACTGCTTGCTCCACTTGGATAGCGTGCTCGTCTGCAGGTCAAACTCGTACACGTTTTGGGAAACAGTCACCACCACCAGTGTTTTGGCTCGGAATGCAATCGCAGTGACCGCCTCGCTCGGCCGCGGAAGCGTGTCCAAGAGGCGCATGCGCTTGACGTCGTACACCTCGATGCAGTTGTTGTGCCTGACCACCGCCAGCCGGTCGCCGCTCAGCTGTGCGAGCTTGAGGTTCTGCGCATACGGCAGCGGCGATTTGGTCGTGGGCAAATCGGCCTCAATCTCGGTACCCCTAGTCTCGGAGCACACATGCACTTCATTGTCAAAGTTCACATAGACGAGCTTGTTGCCGTAAAACGCCACCCAAGCCACTCCGTCGTCGCCGCGGATCGGCAGGTCCTCGAGACGCTCGACATTGGTGAGCTTGCCAGAGGCCAACCCTTCAAGCTTGAACGCCCTAAACGAGTGCCTCGTGCCGACAAACAGCATTTCATGGTCGACGCTCAGCGCACATGCGGTAATGTACTCGTCGCCGCCCACGTTTATCTCCGCCAGTTTGCGCTTGCCGCCATCCTTTAGGTTCCAAATGTGCACGGCAGCATCTCGCCAGGTGTAGACAAGGTCGCCCACGGTAGCGCAGGGGCTGGCAGCCACCAGCTTGCGAGCCGGGCGCTGGTCAAACTTGTACATGCTGTTGAGCACTAGATCATGGCCGCCGCTAAGCAGGTACGATACGTCCTTGCCCTCGTACGACACCATGCATCTCACGTCCTGGGTCTGGGCAACCCGCGAGCTCATGATGGACCAGCGCTTGAACTTTTTATCGGTCATTTTCAGCCACACGATTTTCTGATCGAGGCCTGAGGAAAAGAGCGAGCCCTGCGAGTCGGCCGCCAGGCACAGCACATCACCCGGATGGGCCTCAAAGCTCTGGTGAAGCGAAAAGGTCTTGGTGTCCCAGAATTTGATAAACCCGTTCGAATCGCCGCTCACAAACTGGCTGTCGCTGAGCCGCAGCACCTTCCATACCAGGGTCTTTTCAACGCCCTTACCCCGGTCGACCTTCATTGTTGCAACTATGCGGCTCGAGGGCACATCCCACACCCTGAGACGGGCATCGGCACCCCCTGCAACTAGTCTAGTATTGGAGAGCCAGGTCACACACGCAAGCGAGGTGTCTGCACTGGGCAGCCGTTTGACAAACTCCATATCGGGCAGGCTAAACACGCTAATGACGCCCACCTCGGTGACCGCAGCGAGCAACTTGCCGTCTGGTGACGCCTCGATCGCCCAGATAATGCCTGCAAATGCGTCATAGTGGTTTATAGCCTGCATTGACTCAAGGTCCCATTCTGTGATCTTTTCCGTGGCACCCACAGTGTAGATGCGCGAGTGGTCAGACGACCAGCATATGCTCTCGATTGAGCGTTCCCTGGATCCCGGGATTATGCAGTTGAGCGACCAGTTTTGGCCGGGGTTCCAAATTTCAAGGTTACCGTTTGACCTGCCTACCGCAAGCAAAAGGTCGCTGGGCACGGCATCCTCGACGCCCAGCGAGGTGTAATTAAACGCCATGGCGGTGATGTGTGACGAGCTGCTGCTCAGGAACCTGCATCGGTGTAGCGAGGTGCTCATGGAAATTTAGTAGCTGACTGTGATTTTTTTGAGTTTTTCAATTTGACATTTTTCAGAGGCAGAATTAAATTCAGAATAAAAAAAATTAAATATCTATCAGTTTGTCGCCAGGATCAATAAACGGCGATGCCTCGGGCGACTCGGGGATAGCCTCGCTCGCGCGGCTCGTGGCGGTGGCATTGCGTAGCGCGGTCGGCCGGTGTAGGAGCACCGAGTGAGTCCTGTCGAGCCGCGAGGGGGGTGCAGATGGCGCCGACGGCGCAGGCCTTGACGCGGCTGGCTGGGCTCTCGTCTTCCATATGCTGCGCGGAACCAACGCTGGGCTCTGCGGCAGGTGGTATGGTCGCAGTACGCGAAACATTTTGCTGGGGCTTTTGAGGTACAGTGAGCTCAGGTAGCCCAGGCTGTGGTTGAGCTCTTCGAGCGTTGCGTCGTCGAGATCCCCGTCCAAATCAATATCGCTGCTCCGAGCAGCCAGCACATCTTTGGCGGTGTGTGGGTCGTGAGAGACCAGCCTCCAGTAAAAGATGGCTCTATCGCGAATATCGGGGTCGGAGAGGGCGGACGCCTCCTCGTAGATCTTGGGGATCAGCTCGCCCGTGCTTGAAGGATGGGCGAAAAACAGCTTGGTGGCTGCGGTGAGCGAGACCAGCTGCACCCGTGCGTCCTCTTCGCTATATGTACCCAAAAGGTCTTGAAGTACCTCCTTCAGCTGCAGGTTGGTGGGGTAGTCGCCGAGCAGCGAGATGAGCGCCACCTTGGCGTCCAGGTCGTCAAATACGTCGGCCAGCGAGTCGCACAAGACAGCAATAGATTCTGTGTAGTTGAAGGTGGGGAATTTGCGTGAAATAATCCGCAGAGCAACCGCAACCTCCTGGACAATGTAGGGCGCCCCTGACTTTAGCGTTTGGGACAGACGCTCGAGGCACAGCGAAGCAAAGCTGGGCAGCTTCACCGCGAGCTTGGCCAGCACATTGATGGCCTTGCGCGACGCCTCGACATCCACATCTGCGGCGCACATGCACAGTTCGGATATGATCTCCTCGGCGTTGGAGCTATTGGCGAGCCCCTCGAGGACCTGGATTTTGGCAGTGCGCAGGTACGTGGGGTCGTTGTACCGCGAAAAAAACCCCTCACAGGGGATATCGGCCACCAGTCGCGGGTGGCTCTGCAAAATAATGCACAGGTTGCGCAGCAAAATGTACTGCAACTGCGGCGGTTTGGACATGCTGAATGCGTTCAAAAAGTTCTTTTGAAAGCCTGGAACGTCGGGATTTTGAATGAAATTCAGCAAATAAACACTGAGGCGCATGCTGGCAATCACCACGGCCGTGTTTGCGTGCTGCATGCGATTATAGGTGCTCCTCAGAATATCCAGCGCCTGTTGCTCGGTTTGCGGCACAAAGTACTGAAGAATACGCAAAATGTACACCTGGCACCATTCGTTGCACTTGTCGAGCGAGGTGCACAGGTAGGATGCCGTTTTCTGGTCAATGGTGATGGTCATTGACGGGGTCGCAGAGGCAATCTCCAGCAGGCACGAGACGGCCGTAGCGCTCACCCGTGGGTTTTTATCGTTCAACATACGGTTGAGGATCCCGAGAAACCCCTCGCTTTCGGCCGCCTTGGGCTGGTGAGCCCATACCTTGGCCATTGCATAGGTCGCTGCCACCCTCACCAGGGGGTCTTCGTCCTTGGCGAGCACGCCACAGAGCTTGACAGTCTCTTTGACAAAGGCTCCGATGGGGATCGCCGAGACTGTGCGCAGCGCCAGCGACCTAACCAGAGGGTCCGAGCTCCGGGCGTCCTTGACCAGGTAAGGGAGCGCAGTGACCGCAATATCGACGCGGGCCTTGGCATACGTCTCCAAATACAGGGTACTGAGGCGTTTGACCTCGAGATCGTCCATCTGAAGGCAGTTTACTACGTCGGGAAACAGATTGAGCATCTCCACCGAATTGAGGCTCATGTTGGCGACGATCTTGCGCAAGGCCAGCTTCTTTTTGTTGTGGTTGCGGGACTGCATGCTCAGTTCATGCCGCAGATCCACAGCCCGCGACGGCTGAAAGTTGTCCATGATTAAGAGAGTCGGAGGGTGCTTGTGGCTGTGGGGTGAAGAATTGAGATTGGTGTGAGCCATCGTAACTTGACTTGTATTTTACTTATATCGGCTTCCCGATGCATCTCGGATTTAGAAAGCGAGCCGAGTCCATTGGGCAGTCAGTTGAGGCTGAGGGTTGCAGGCTGAGGGTTGCAGGCTGAGGGTTGCAGGCTGAGGGTTGCATTCCCAGAGTTGAAGACCGAGATTTGCTCGTCATTACCCTTTCCCGTCCGGCAGATCACGCCGTGATTACCTCTGCGACGCGATCAACCCTCATGGCTCCCCAGCTTCCCGTGACCGTGGTAGAGCTGTTACGCGAGTTTCTACAAAGTGAATTCTTCCAGCTCTGGGAGCACCCGAAAGCATCTGACCCCGAGAACAGAGACACGCGCGTGCTTCCTTATGATCTGCTGCAGCTGGCCCTAGTCAACAAGACATTTTATCGCGTGTTTATGTCGGATAAAGCGTGGTCCCAATTTGGATCTGGCACAGATATCGCGCAACACTACCTCAAACTCAAACACCAGGTCGACGAAAGCGTTTGGAACCACGATCGACTTTGGGAGCTGGCGCCGCTTCTGCCTTTGTATTCCTCGAAATATCGGGAGGAAATACTGAGCTGGCCGTTGGTATTCAGAGCACTTTTGCAGGCCATCAACCACAGTGTTGACTGTGGTAGCCTCGACTCCCTTGCTGCGAGTGGTTTCCTTGATCCCAGTCAGGCCGAGATCTATGATTGGAGCCAGGGTCGAATTGTCAAAGACGGTATTGAAATTGACAATCCTCTTGTTGATAAAGAGTTTTACTTGACTTGGCAAAAAAACAGTCACCCAAAGGCACACACTCTTGATTTTATAAATGTCCTTCCTCAGGCTTTGCAAACTAAGGAGTTTGCCTTGGAGCTTTTGTCTCTGGGTATGTTGCCAAATAGCACATGGTGGCATGATAAGGCGGTAATGTTTGCTTGCCTTGCGTATAAATACTTTGAGAACACGGCTTTAGAGTATTTCGATGAGCCGTTCAGTGAGTACATCTTTGAAGATCCCGCTTTGTACAAAAGGCGTATGGCTATTGATTGTGAGGTTCTCTGCTTCCTGCCACCGAGATACGAGAAAAACAAGAAATTCTGGTGGGATGCTCTAGATCTAGACCCAAGCGCCTACTATTTCGCGCCGCTGAAATTGCGAACCGATACGCGTTATGTGCTCAAGGCAATGAATGTAGCATGGTCATTGGGGTGCTCATTCATGTGCTGGACAAAGCTCAATCATGAGCGTATGAGCACGGTCAATAATGGTGACGAAGGTGCGCATGCAGAGTTGAAAAAAATAGTCCGCGCAGTGGAACTAAAGCACGAGAGGCCACTTGTAGATACATTCGATGACCCTGCTCTGTGAATAGGCTGTTTTCCAGCAGTTGGGTCCTGGCTGTATGGCTCGACCTGAGAACATGACTGGCAGCCCGCGCAAACTTGATGAATTTTCGCACAAATACGGTATTTTTCTCTTCCAACTAGAATGTTACTTTATGTGGTAGATAAAAATGCCAAGCAAGCATGTCATAGGTAGCGATTGTGGGAAAAAGGCACACAAACAGTCTGGCCAGGCCTGGGTCAAAACACTCTGAGACAGGGCACTGTACGTCCAGCGGCAAAACCATGCTCGAGAACACCTTAATTGAGTACATATACAAAGGATAATATCGTAGGATTGTCTCGTTATTGAGAGTTTTACCTGTCCGCTGGTCACCAAAAAACGGGACACTTTAGGGGCCGGCAGTCCCTAGAGTGTCCCATTATTTATGACTGTAAAAAAGCTCAGAGATACAGCACTATAAGTATTAAGAGCTGCTTCAGGCAGATAGCTTGAAGATATTGAGAAGCATGTGGACCCACATCCTTGCATGAGAATACAAATCAACCGTAGAAGACTCCATAGCTCCAGTGGACTAGCTTGGAGCATCATGTTTACATGTCAATCCAGTTGGGCCGGTCAATTATCCTTGAAGACCCATCATTCCTGGCATGTGCCGGCAGCGGGTTTGTGACGGCCAGAGGACGAGGCGCGGCTCGTGTCCTGGCCGGCAGATTATCTGACCAAAACCGATTCTTTCGCAATTTTGCCTGCTTTGCTCTAGAGAACTGTCTGAGAACTATTGACGCTATATGAGGAGCCAAACCCGACCTAGAGTTGAGCCAGGAGGGGCACGCGTGCCGTTGTTGGCCCCGAGTTTATAGGTCCCCAGCATAACTGCTACGTATAGTTTGTAGTCTATGACGCCAAGCCTCGAAAAAGCAGGTCATAGTTTGAGGTGTCGTAAACCATAGATTGACCATACTCTGGTCACTATTTGGCGGTCCGGGGTCATTTTATTCTGACCAACATGTCTTGAGTCTTATGCGCTCTCTCAGAAGGAGATTCTTTGTTGAAAAATTAAATTTAATTTCTGTATATCCCGCTAGGTGCCTCATAGACCCAGCCCATGGCCTCCCTGCGCGAATATGCAGCAGGTGCATTAGGGCTAGCAAATGGCATCACCTGCCCGACAAGTGCTTAAATGAGATAATAGTTCCCCTCACATCTCTTTATGACCCCTATGCAGTCACCTCTGCGCGTAGTCGAACTGATTCGCGATCACATGTCGCGGCTCCTATTCGAGCTCGAGGAGGTCCCTCAGCTGAGCTCCTCCCTATACAGGTCGCTGCGGTTGCTTCCGTATGACCTGTTGCAGCTTGCACAGGTGAACAAGACCTTTTACCAGGTGTTCATGTCCGACAGGGCATGGTTGCAATTCGGCCGCGGCCGGGATATTGCCAGGGACTACCTTGAGCTCAAGCCGCTGGTAAATGAGAAGGTCTGGAATCATGACCGGCTTTGGGAACTTGCCCTTTTGAATACAAATAATTGGGAATTGGTACAGGATGCCAAGAATTGGCCCCAGTTGTTCAAGGCACTGTTGCAGGCTATCAGCTATGATGTTGTGTACAACTGGAGTCATGGTACAAAGTACCTATTTGGTCGGTGGCTTGATAGTCCCTTGGTGGACACAGAATTCTACCGTATTTGGCAGAAAAATACGCTACCACTGCGTCCTCTGCTTTGTGTGGAATTTTTGCCGCGCAAATACTACAAGAGAGACTTTATTCTCGAGCTGCTCAGTCTGGGCATGACTCCATATGGGCTCTACCCAGAATACAGGCGTGACACCGAGGCGATGTACGCTTGCATGCAGTACAGATACTTTGCCTACGCAAATCTCAAAGAGTTTTGTGAGTTCTTCAAAGAGCTTTTGCTCAAGTACCCTAGCGATTTGGCCCAGGTGGTGGCAGTCTACCCTCAGGCTCTGGAAGTGATCTCAAAGAGTGAAGAGCGCGAGCCCAACCCAGAGCCTGGTGCCACTTCCAAGGCAAAGCGCCAGAAGAAGGGTGGCAAGCCGAGCAACAGAGGCAAAAAGTAGCGGCGCAAAGCCCAGCTCAAGGAAGCCCTTCAGGAAGTCGGGTGCGTCCAAGGTTTAAGCGTCAAAGTGATAAATAGTATAGTTTGTATTTAAAGATGTTATTATATTAGTGGCAGTTAGACACAATCACGTACTGCGAGGCTCGCCCAAGCCCCATCAACATGAGCTCTATGAGCTGGATTCCCGTGGCATAGGGAGCCACTCGTTTCATGATGTTCTAGCGATGAATATCAAACCCTGTGAGGAGCTCACATGAGACAAACCTAGGAACTCACGGCAGCGGCATACGAAACACTCATATCGCTAGGGTCCGTCACACGGCTACTCTGAGCATAAGAAAGCCATTCGAGTTGCAACGGGGCGCCCTCCAACTCGGCCACAGCGAGTAGTACCTCGAGCGGCCGCGCCCCGCACACCGTGTTGCCGGTCTCTCTAATGTACTGTCTCCATTTTTTGGCCGAGCCCGTGGATGCTATCTCCATGCCGGCGCGGTCAAGCTCCTCTATACTCTCCGAGATGGGCCGCTTGATGCGTCCGTCCAAGACATACCTCAGGGGCCTGCCAGGAGCAGACGAGTAGGCCTGGTAATTGAACGGCTCGCCCCAATGGCAAAAGTCTGTGGAAACGACAAAGCCGACTGTTGGGTCTGCAAAGTATTTGCGGAGCTGGTCGGTGATGGCGTGGGGGTCTTTCCCGCCCCAGATGAGCGGCACTATGGCTGCGTTGGGGTGGGTCAATTGAATGAATGGCACGTGCATGATGGCCGCGTGCTCCTTGAGATCGAGGGCCTCGTCCATGGGGGCAAACTCCTTGGCGATGGGCGAGACGGGCACCGAGCCCCACGGGGTAGAGTAGGCGTCGAATTGGGTTGACCGGACGCCCGAAAACGAGCGAACGTGGCACGGCCCAAGAATAAATATTGTTGTGACACTGGGGTCGAGGCACGAGTAGGTGTGAGCCAGGACCTTGCCGCAGTAGGCGTAACCGGCGTGCGGACCGACAGCAAAGCGGCCGGTAAGCGGCACTGATGCGGAATCAAGTAATTGCTGGAGATGGGCAATTGATTGCTGGCCAAACCAGGCCTTGTGGGTGATGGGGCGCATGATGAGTGAGGCTCCGGAAGGTTGTATACAGGCCTCTGTATACAGAGGCTATTGTATACATCTGTATACACGACGCTAATCTATAAATTACTCGTACTCCTCCTCGTCCTCCGAGTCGTAGTCGTCGCCATCGACCTGCTTTGTTTCGAGCTCGGACTTCTCCATGAGCTTTGCGAGCTCTGCGTCCTCGGACTCGGTGACGGCCTTGGCCTCCATCTTGACATTGAGCTGGCCGCCGGCGGCGGTGATGCTCTTGCGGATGGCCTCGATGGCGTCGTTGAGCGCCTTGACGGCGCCGGTCTTGTCGAGGGAGTAGCTGGTCAGGACGAACAGCGGGGCGGCCACGAGCTTGATTTTAATGGGGTGCACCTCCGTCGAGAAGGCCTCGCCCTCTTTCAGCGCGGCCTTGACCGCGTCGATGCCCTCGTAGGCGTAGCAGGTGACCTCGATGTCGGCACGAATCTTTGTGGGGTTGGGGGTGAGCTTGCGGGAGATCTGGCCGACGAGGTGGTCGTGCACCTCCTGGTTGTCGACAACAACGTCGGCAAACACGCTGGGGTCGGTGATGAACGCCTTGAACCCGTCATAGGCGTGGCCGTACTTTTTCGCCAACGGCCAGGCGTACTTTTCATAGAGGCCCTCGAGGCTGACCTGGTGCTTCTCGGCGACGTGGCGCAGGATCGAGTGGACCGAGCGGCTCTTGTTGTACTTTTCCTCACACTTTGTGGCGTCCTCGGGCGAGACGCGGCGCTTGGACAGGTCAATGTAGCCCTTGTCCTTGTCCACGCGCAGGACAACGGCAATCTCGTTGCGGCCCACCTTGATGAGCTTTTGAATCGAGCGGATGCGGCGGCGGCTCAGCTCGGAGAGCAGGATCATGCCCTCGATCTCGTCATACTCGAGCAGCTTGACGTACGCACCCATGTCGGCGATCTCCTTGACGTTGACCATCACGAGATCGTCGATCTCGGGGTACTTTTGCTCATAGTACCGGCAGGTTGTGGTATTGACGCTCATGATGAAAAGTTTGGTAAGCGGCGGATGACTGTAGCCTGGTCCCTGCGGGCACCTGCGGGCTCCTGCGGGTTGGGGGGGGGTGCTCGCTTGGTGCTCGCCTAAGCGCCGTGCTGCTTGAGGAGGGCCAGCGCGGCCTCCAGCTCGGCTATTGCCGTTTCGTAGTCGTCATAGTTGAGCGCCGACACGGCGTACCTGGCGTGCTTTTGGGCCTTGCCGGTGGTCTCTGCCTCGGAGATGACGCTGCGCAGCGACGGCTTTTTGGGCTCGCTGGCCTCAAACTGCTTGATACTGGGCGCCTTGGGGGCGTCGTCGTAGTCAAATACCACCGGCTCCGACTCGGGCACCACGGGCAGCCCAAACTCGTTGGGCTGGGCTTGGGGCACCTCTGGTAGCTTGTGACCCGGGACTGCGGCGGGGGCGCTGGGGAGGTGTGGGTTTGAGGGTAATTCGCTTGGAGCAGAGGGTAGTGAGGGCTCTGGCGAGGGCTCGGGGAGCTCCTGAGTGGGCTCCTGAGTGGGCTCCTGGGTGGGCTCCTGGGTGGGCTCGGGAGGGTCCTGGGAAGTCTCTGCTTGGGCCTCCTCCTTGGCTCCCTCTACCATCGCATCCAGCTCCTTCTCAAGCTCATCATCCTTCTCAGGCTCCTCCTCAGCTCCATACAACTCATTCGGATCGCGCTTCTCGCGCACCTCTTTGAGGATCCGCGCCGCGTGGTACTTGCAAAACTTGATGTCCTCCGAGACATTTCCACCAAGATACCCACAGACCTCGAGAAACGTCGCCGCAGCAAGCAGTGTTTGGCCAGTGGCCGCAGTCACCTGGTGGCTGGCCATCTGATTTTGCGCCCGCGCGAGAACGCCCTTGGCGAACGTGGCCATGTACTCGAGCGGCTTTTCGTCGTCGCCGAGCAGCTCCAGCGTCTCGGGATCAGCAGCGCTCTTGAAGTTCTCCAGCTCGCTCATTAGCTCGCCCGCGTACTCGCCCGCTTTCGGGTCCTCGGTGTGCGCGCCAGAGTCTATAATACGCGCGACGCACTGCATGCGGCAAAAGTATGCCACCAGCGGGTACCTTGCCTCGACCTCTGCGATGCGCAGTGCCAATGGCCGAACAAACCTGAGACTTTCTGGGAGCGTATCCATGACAAAGAGGGTCCCAGTCTGTAGGCTTTGAAGGTCGCTTTGATGGAGCGCATTGCGAAACGTCAAGCAAAGCACGTCTAGGGTGTTCACGCTTGTGCCTAGTCTCCCCCCCATCATCCTTTGTTTTGACGTTTCCTCCCAAATACCGCTCGGCTACCGTTGCCCCGGCACCGCGTGCGTGGTGCAGCCGTCATCTGACGCATTATGGAAGATCACCGTCCCGTCGCAGGTCCCGTCGCAGGTCCCGTCGCAGGTCCCCCCTTCCCTTCCCCACCTTCCCCCACCATTCAGTGCAGCTAGCATATAATATCTACCCTTACCCCCGCTTCCACGCCATACCCCTGCCGAGCTTCCACGCAAGTGGGCTATGTGCAAAAAGTGCCGTTTAGTTTTCGCGAAATCACATGCTAAGCGAGATGTTCACGGTTATGCATGCCACCCAAGAAAGGAAAAAAAAAACATTTCAAAATTAGACCTTTGATGAAATTTCCCACGCAGGCTAGAGATGGCGGCGTCAGAGTTTAAGTTTTTCGTTTTGCGAGATTTTCCGACCGTCCCCCGACGCACGGCCAGGCCCACCCGCAATTGAGCGCCCAACAGGGCCTTGCGCCCTGTACCAGCGCAATTATCGTACTTGCAGACATCCCGACCGCCCACAACTCTGATAAGGCCCCTCCGTGTTTCACACCGATAGCGCCAGCCCCAGGGCTAGGTTACCGCAGGGCAGGGGCTGCAGCTAATATATGCGGACCTGCGTGTGCAAGGGGAAAACTTCTTGAGCTAACGCAAGTAGAACCGCTAGAACAAACGGTACCTGAATTTTGACGTCTCGCGTTAATCTGCCCTCCGCACTTTTTAGGGCTAGGTCAAACAAGCTTGCATCACCGTGCATACAGGATTTTCGGCACATATAAGCGATGCCCCCTGCTCTGCGGGGCCCCAAACCATGACCACACGACCGCAGGAGCCAGAGAGCATCCTGTGGACCTGGCTCAAGTACGGTATCCTGCTGTACTTTAACATCCTGATCCTTCCCTTTACCCTCACATTGGCCCTGTCGCGACTGGCGGCGTGCGCATCAAACATTCTGTTTCCCGAGTACTATGACGTCCCGGCGCTCGATAAGGAGCTGGAGGACGAGCTCGCGGCCTCGCTCGCAACACCAACCACCCCGCGCTCCTCGGGCGAATGGGACATCTCAGAGTGGGAGGAGCGGCTCCCGCTGTACCGCAAAAAGCGGGCAGAGTGGTCGCCCGACCTGTTTTGGGAGGACGACGACGGCTACAACCTCTACTCCAGGAGGGCGTCGTCCATGTCCAGCATCAGAGAGGAGTAGCATTTATTTATTCATTTCGTTAATACATCTTTAGACCTTTGTACTAGTTTCGCTCGCTCTGCCTTGACAAAGCGGATGATTGAAAAGGCCAAACTGCTGAGCCGCTTGTTTGCGCACAAAGACACCACGCCGTTTATTCTCATCACAGATACCCTTGCGCAGCCGGCGGCGGCCGTTTTGCACGAGTTTCTTGGGGCACCGCACACGTTTGACCTTGCACAAGACTCTCCGCTCGTGGTCATCCCAGACCTGGCCCAGGTAGACATGGCCCTGATCCCCAAGATCCTTGCCAGGGGCTCCCGCGTGATTGCTGTGTTTCATACCGATCTGGAATCAGAGCCCTCGTACACCCCGTCCAACCTCGTCATGGCCGAGTACATGGCGACCACCATTCTCAAGGTGGTGCCGTCGCAGGACCTGCTGCTGGATATCGCCGAAAAGCCGCTTCTCAAGTTCAAGGTCTTTGATAGCCCCAAGGTCCTTGTCTCGCTAACCCACAGACGCAAAAGCGGCAACGCCGTGTGCGCTCGGTACCTGGTGGACACAGTACAGCACACGGCCGAGCTGCAAGTACAGGTGGCTCAGCCCGAGGACGACCCATCACAGCTGGCTGGTTTGACCACTTTTAATCTCGACTTGACCGCGTCCCAGCGCGAAAAGAGACAAGAGGTTGAGCTGCCGTTTATAGCCGCTCAAGAAGTCGGCGACGGTGGTGCCTCTGGCGGGGCAATTATTTATCAATTTGAAAAGGACGATGATTATGATGAAGAAGATCCATACGAGGATCCCATATGAGATCCATGAGCATGGACATGGGCATGCCCATGACATGGAGGTTATAGCATCAATCTAGTTCTAGTTACATACAGTTCCTACAAAAACAGGAGTATTGCACGGAGGCTCGGCAGCGCAGGGGGTGGCGCACGGGGCCGCGCAGTTGCAGTGAACAATCTCACCAGGAGTCTTCCAGTCAGACCCGTCGCACTCAAGCGCCTCGTTGTTGATAAACTTGCGCGCCTTGTTCAGCAGCTTGCGGTGCAGGCGCACAGGAGCGGGCACTCCGCAGCCGCACGGGGTCTGGTTGCAGGTGGCGCAGGGGGTAGCGCAGGGCAACTCGCTCGTGGCGCAGGGCTCCTCAGATACAGTAACGGTGCAGGGCTGGTGGCTAACCACAACAGTTTGGTAGACAGTCTGCACGCACCCGGTCGGGCTCAGTGTCACAGTGCAGGGCTGAACCTCTTGGTAAAAGGTAGTGGTGATCGGCTGGGCGACAAACCTAGTGACGGGGGTCTGCACGATTTGGGTCACGGGCTTTTGCACGGTTTGAGTCACGGTCGTTGGTACCGGCACAGTAAAGGGTGTCTGCTCCGTTTGGGTGATGCAGGTAGTGCTCGTCACTGTCTGGAGAGAGATCACCGTGGTGGGGGTGGTCACAGTAACAGTAATGTAGCAAGGAGACACAATCACCCGGTTTTGCGTGACTGTTGTGGGCTGTACAACCGTGCGGGTGCGAGTGATGGGCTGCACAACCGTCTGGGTGACGATGGTGGTAACAGGGTACGGCGAAGGGACCTGCTGGATGCTGATCTGAGTGTACACAGAGACGCTGGCGACCGTCTGGGTCGATGTCACTGTAACCTCAAAGGGCGACACTACTGTCTCCGTTACGGTGCTGGCCGCAGGGGCAGGGTGGTCCACGGTCACAGTCACTGGGAACGGCTGCCCAACGGGCTGCGTGATGGTAACAGGGACAGGGACAGAGACAGAGACAGTCACGGGCACTTGCACGGGCACAGTGACGGTGCTCCCGCCGACGGTTTGGTAGTCAGTCTCGGTGATTGTCAAAAAGGGGTTGGCTCCACCACCGCCGCCGCCGCCGCCGCCAAAGCCGCCTTTCCAAAAGTGTTTCTCGTCAACAGTAGCTGCTGCCAGTGCCAGCTTGAAGAACCAGATCTGACGCATAAATGAGTGGAAGGTTTTAGGACTTGGGGCGGTCCTAGTTTCCTTTTTAAGTCTGTGCAACTGGTCCAATTGGGATGGGTGGGCCTGCGACCAAGTGTGGGAGGTCGTAAAGTGTTTGACGCAATTGTGGCTCTAGAGTGTGGATATAGTACGGTTGTGTTGATAAAAGAAGTCTTTAAGACCGTGCATAAAGCTGCATACCGCATACTGTCAAAGGCTGCACAGATCAGATCGGTGGAGCCACCGGCCGGAAGTACGGCCAAACCTGGAGCACTGGAACCAACCCAATATACACGAGCACACAGTTGGTGTCCTACCCACCACCGCCACGCGGGCCCACATTATATGACTAAGCCTCATTTCAATCCGCGCGCGGGCTCTCCTGACTCATGCTCATGGACAAAATCCAACAACCACTGTGGCATCGTCCGGTTGGCGAGGCGCGCCACACGCTACGCATCTACAACTCTTTGACCCGCAGCAAGGACGAGTTCACCCCGCTCAAGTCGCCGGTGACGTGGTACAGCTGCGGCCCCACCGTCTACGACAGCGCGCACATTGGCCACGCCCGCAACTACGTGGCAACCGACATGAACCGCCGCCTGATGCAGGACTATTTTGGCTACAAGGTGGAGTACGTCCAGAACGTGACCGATATCGACGACAAAATCATTGTGCGCGGGCGCGAGCGGTGGCTATTTAGCCGGTTTGGCGAGGACCTCGCGAGCGTGCAGGACGCGCGCGCCAGTGTCATGGATGCGATCAAGGAGTACGCCCAGGTATTCACCAAGTTGGGGCTGAGCCCGCCCCTCGACGGCACCTTTGATAGCTGGGCTGAAGCGCAGCCCAAGGAGGAGCTGCTCAAGCAGGACGAAAAGTTCAGCATGCACATTAAGGCTGTGAGTAGCGCGCTCGGTGCGCTCGACAAGCCCAAGGACGAGTTTCTAGCGGGCATCCACGACGTCTACGTCAAGAGCCTCGACAAGCGCCTTGGCTCGACTGTGACCGACCCGAGCATTTTCCGCGAGCTCAGCGCGTTTTACGAGGCCGAGTTTGACCAGGACATGGCCAAGCTGGGTGTGCTGCCGCCCACTGTAACCACCCGCGTGAGCGAGTACCTCCCCGAGATTGTCGCCTATGTCGAGGAGATCATCAAAAAGGGCTATGCCTACGAGGCCCAAGGAAGCGTCTACTTTGATGTTGATGCGTTTGACGGCAACGACAAGCACGCCTACGCCAAGCTGCAGCCGTGGCACCGCAACAACAAAAAGCTCCAGGACGAGGGCGAGGGGTCGCTGAGCGCATCTCAAGGCAAAAAGACCTCGGCCGACTTTGCGCTGTGGAAGTCGAGCAAGCCCGGCGAGCCCAGCTGGCCCAGCCCGTGGGGCGAGGGCCGCCCCGGCTGGCACATAGAGTGCAGCGTGATGGCGTCCAAGGTTCTGGGCGAGCAGATCGACATCCACTCTGGTGGCATCGACCTGGCGTTCCCTCACCACGACAACGAGCTGGCCCAGGCCGAGGCGTGCTACGACTGCCCCCAATGGATCAACTACTTTATGCACACCGGGCACCTGCACGTCGAGGGCCAAAAGATGTCCAAGTCGCTCAAGAACTTTATCACGATCCGCGACGCCCTGGAGATGTTTACGCCGCGCCAGCTGCGCCTCGCGTTTGCCTTTCAGCAGTGGAACACGCCGCTCGACTTTAAGATGAGTCTCGCGCGCGAAAAGGCCTTTGAGACCGCCATGAGCAACTTTTTCAGGACCGTCAAGGCGATCGCCAACGAGAGCACCCCCACCACCAGCAAAAAGATGGAGGAGCGCGACCTTGCTCTGCTGGCCAAGCTGCACAGCACCCAGACCGAAGTGGACGCGGCGTTCTGCGACAACTTCAATATTCCTCGCGCGCTGCAGCTGCTCTCGGAGCTTGTGCAGGCCTCGAATGAGTACATCCCTGTCGAGCCCAAGACTGAGGTGCTAAACGCCATCGGCCGCTACATCACCAAAATCCTCGGCAACCTGGGCTTTGAGGTTGGCGAGATTGGCTGGAAGGAGACCGTGTCAAGTACCAGCACGCTTCCCTACATCCAGGCGTTTAGCCGGTTCCGCGACCAGGTGCGCACGCTCGCCATGGCCCAAAAGGATACGGCGCTGCTGGAGCTGTGCGACAAGGTACGCGACGAGGACTTTTTCGAGCTCGGGGTTGCTCTGGACGACCGCAAGGACCAGGCCGCGCTCGTCAAGCTGTTGTCTGACGACGAAAAGGAGGAGATTGTGCGCGCACGCGCCGCCGCCGCCGCCGAAGCCGAAGAAAAGGCCAAGCGCAAGCTGGCTCAGAAGCAAAAGGACGAGGCCGCGCTGGCAGAGAAGCGCGAGCGTGCCAAGGTCCCCGTTGCCGACCTGTTCAAGGGTCTCGGCTACAAGGAGCTCGACGCCTCGGGGTTCCCCACGCTGGACCAGCAGGGCGAGCCACTGAGCAAGAGCGCCATCAAAAAGCTGCAGAAGCAGGTGCAGCAGCACGAGCGGCTCGTCAAGGAGTTTAGTTAATTTGCATTTGTATACCGAGCGAGCGCGCGAGCGCGCAAGTGCGCAGACGCTTGTGAACCCTAACCCTGTCCACCTGCCAAATGTGGCGTGCCAGTGTGGCGTGTTTACTTTTCCATCAAATGTTTGCGAGGCCGCAATCGACCTCGACGCCCATCAAACGGTCTCCTCTGAGGTCGCTGATAAACAGAGATCCCCTGGTACTCCGCCCCCTGACGTACGCAGGATCAACGGCCGAGAAACGAGTCAATCCAGAGTACAGCCCGCGCCGAGTCAAGCGGCACCAGCAGAGCAACGATATCATCCAGCGCGTGCTGCACAAGGAGGTGGAATGCGCAAGTGCAGAGGCCGCGCGAGACATGCGCGAGATTGAGCAATTCGAGGAGATGGAGAGGAGGTTCAAGGCATGAGCATATATTTATTTGTAGGACTTGTAATTGACTAGTGGATCGGGCGGTCGGCAAATAAGGTTGGGACATTCCGCGCGGGCCCACACATGCGCATGTCATGCGTACTAGGCACGCAGTGCTCAATGCTGAAGCAGACGAGAGAATTGAGGCTCTCCCGCTAGAACCACAGCACAGTGCAAACAACGGCCCCCCCATTAGAGCACTCCTCCCACCCGCCATGGCCCCGCCATGGCCCCGCCCCCCTACATGGTGCATAATTACCTAAGCGGTACTTCCCAACCCCCTGCATATCGATCGTCTCGGGCAGTTTGTCAGAGCAACTCTCCAACTTCCCACTCACCCCAGTCTTTCTTTTATTCATGAAGTACGCTCTTTTCGCGATATTATCTGCCGCGACCGCCCAGCACCACCAGCATAAACGGGCCTACGCCACTGAGGTGGTTTACCAGACGATTTTCGTTGATGCTGAAGGCAACGAGCTTGAGCAGGCAAAGACGCTTGCGAGCGCGAGTGCGAGCGCGAGTGCGAGCGTGAGCGTGAGCTCTGTGGCGCCTGCCAGCTCTAGCGCTGTGTCGAGTGTGTCGAGCGTGTCGAGCGTGTCGAGCCCTGTGATTGTTAGCTCTTCTGAGCCCAAGACCACCAGCTCTGCGATTTCCAGCGCGATCCCTAGCTCTTCCAGCCCCGCCGCTAGCTCCTCCTCCTCCTCCTCCAGCTTCGCCGCAAGCTCTTCCTCCTCCAGCCCCTCCACCTCCTCCTCCTCCTCCTCATCCTCCTCCAGCTCATCCAGCTCATCCTCCATCTCAGGTGACCTCAGCCCCTACCAGTCCAACTACGACGACTTTGAGGACGGTACCATCTCCTGCTCCAGCTTCCCCAGCGGCCAGGGCGTCATCCCCGTCGAGTGGATGGGCTTTGGCGGATGGACCGGCATCCAGTTCGTGGACGGCGACGCGTCCTCCGCCGGCAACGCCTGCGTCGAGGGCGCCTTCTGCTCCTACGCCTGCCAGCCAGGAATGTCCAAGACCCAGTGGCCCAGCGAGCAGCCCAGCAACGGCGTCTCCGTAGGCGGCCTCAAGTGCAAGAACGGCAAGCTCTATCGCACCAACACCGACAAACAGCAGCTTTGCGAGTGGGGCATGGACAACACCCGCGTCGAGTCAAAGATCGACAAGGACGTGGCCATCTGCCGCACAGACTACCCCGGCACAGAAAACATGAACGTGCCGCTGGTCGTGAGCGCCGGCAGCAGCGCCACCCTCACCGTGGTCATCGAGGAGGGCTACTACGTGTGGCAGGGCGGCCCCACCAGCGCCCAGTACTATGTCAACAACGCCGGCGTCTCGGTTGAGGACGGATGCATCTGGAGCACCCCCGAGGCCGGCAACGGCAACTTTGCCCCGCTCAACTTTGGTGCTGGCACCATTGGCGGCACTACATGGCTCTCGCTGATCCCCAACCCTCGCGCTTCGGGCAAGCCCAACTTCAACGTCAGGATCGAGGCCGACGGCGGCACCATCCAGGGCGACTGCTACTATGAGAATGGCCAGTACAGCGGCCACGGAAGTGACGGCTGCACCGTTGCCCTGACCTCTGGTCGCGCCAAGTTTGTTTTGTATTAAATTTAGAAATCTTTCAACTTTGCTACAAAATCAGCATGATCTTTTCGTAAATCGTAAACACAATGCCTCCGCTCAGAATTAGCCGGCCCAGCCGCGCGGTCGAGCCTCGCCACAGCGTCTTGACGCCCTCGTTGCGCACCACCTTGAGGAGGCAGTCGATCGAGCCCTTGTACAGAGCCTTGGCCTCGTTGCTCTGCATGCGCGTCTTGACCGTGTCCACCGGCATGGTACAGTACACTGTGATGATGCCGGCAAGGGCACCCACGCCAAACGTCTCGACGCTGCTCAGCGGAGCAGTGGGGTCTGCCCGGTTCTCTTGCAGCACCGACTTGATGGCATTGTAGGACCCCAGCCGCACAAAGGCATTGGACGCTTGGCGAACAGTCACGGGCACAACCCCTCGGTACAGCGCTCCGGGGCCCTGGTCCTTGACGAGGGCTGCCACGCCGCGAACAAACCCTTTGTTGTAGCGCGGCTTGTCCCGCTGCCTGTCGTCGATAAACGCCGTTTTGATGCTTTCAGAGGGTGTCAGCGCGACAACAGACTCGAGCACACCCGCCCCAAGGCCGGCGATGGCGCCCCGAGTCTTGGACAGGCTCCCATCAGGAGCTCGCATCATATCCTTGATGGCATCAAAGGCAAGGAAGCGAACGCCCGCCTTGAGAGTGTTTCCCGCCACCGCAGGCACACACCCAGCGTACAATGCACCAATACCGTCGGCCTTGGCGACGTTGTAGATCAGCGTAATGGGGTTGTTGCTTTGACTGGTCTTGGCCACGAGCTGCAACCGAGTCTTGGCAAATTCAAATGGATACGTGATGGCTCCTTCAATAGCACCGGCTGTAGCGCCTGCCACCAACGACTTCCACTGGTCCATGAGTCACAGGTCAGAGCTCCATGAGCCATCCTACAGATAAAACTACATATAAATACTAGACATCAAACTCATCATCGCTCGCACGTCTTTCATCGAGCTCGAAATCCTCCACAGAAATGTTCTTGTACCCCCTGACCCGGTTCCAAAATGCGGCCTTGATATTTTCGCGTTTGGTCTTGCCCAGAAGCAGGTATATAATGCCCACAAGCACCGCTAAAAACACCAGACCGCCATATGCCCGGTGCGACTTGGAGTCGAGCCGATCAGCCCAGTCGCCAAGCTTGGGCCGTTTGACATCGTTGGAGAACTGCCACGAGGAAGAGCCGACATTGGTCTGAATTCCCGTAGTTTTCGTGCTCAATTCGGCGGCTGCATACAGCAACGCCCGCCCCTTGGTCCAAGACTCGGGCGAGTACTCTGTCAACGGCGTCATGGGCGCCTCTGCAAACAGCTTGGTCTCAAGGCTCTGCGCGTACACCACGTCAAAGCACAGCTGCTCGAGATTGCTCACCCCTGCGTATTTGGAAGCATCAATCTGGCTCCACTCGGTTGCGCAAAAGTCGCGAGCGCTCTGTTCGCTCTCAAACAGGTTTGCAAGCCTCGACCACTCACCCGACGCATGATACTGATATGAGGACGGAGCAGACGGCACATCTTTGAGCAAAGATGCGATATTCTTGGCGCAATCATCGTACGAGCCAGTACCATTAGTCGTACTTGTTCCATTAAGAGGACCCCGCCCTGGATTGTAACACGAGGTATCATGCGTCCTTGCATACTTTTCCCACGCATCGCCCAGTCCCAGAGCATCATTCGAGTCAACGTGCACGTCAAACATGGACCCCGCGACCGCGACCTTGTACTGCAGACTCTTGTCTACATCTGTACGATATGCAACAGACGACCCTCCATTATTGAGTACAATACTGGCGATATCCCCTGACAAGCCCTCACTCAAAGTAGAGTTTTCATAGTTGATAGTGAGCCACGTCAAGAGCCCCTCCACGTCTTCATGAATGGCTGAAACTTGGCTGCTACAGTCCTTGAGCAACATGTGAGAATGCTGCTGCAGATAGGTGCAAGCACCTCTCATGAGCTTGTGCTTGCCGAACATGTCTAGAGACCGCACATTGCCGGTTCCGTGAAAGAACAGCGGAGTACGAGAGAGCTGCTGTTCGGGTAAGGTCTTTTTGCTGAATTCAACCAAGGAATCGAGGAGCTCCTCGAGCCTGGTCTCCTCCTGCTCGTGCTCATCATCACTGGCACTCTCGTCGTCCTCACTCTCTTCCTCGTCCTCGTCCTCGTCGTCATGCCCTTCGTGTCTCTTGGCCAAATCAAAAGCTTCACGCCAAGTGAGCTTGGCAACAGTGCCCAACCCTGGAAACACCTTGGAGGCTTCGAGCTCGAGCAAGGGCAATCCAGTAACCGCAGTGTTGTTGTAACGATATATATCGGCAGTCACCTCGGTCAAGCTTGCATCAACAACGCATATATAATTCCATGCGACTCGATTTTGCACTGACCACACTGGAGCTGACATTAGGCGATCCCTCAAAAAGGTGGGGCAGGTGTTTTGGGCTGCTAGCAAAAAAAAATGACAACTGAGGGATTCGAACCCTCGCCTCTTGCGAGACTCGAATACTCATGTCTGAGACATGTAAGCTTTCGCTTGAGTCGAGCGCCTTAGACCGCTCGGCCAAATTGCCAATTCTTATCGTGTAACAGGGTGGTGCGTTGTGATAGCTGTGGACGTGGAACCTGGAGGTCTCGTA